>JADBJO010005866.1:39316-54316 GCA_016801955.1 Conus betulinus
TTGTTGTTGTTGTTGTTGTTGTTGTTGTTTTTGTTTTTTTTTTTTAACTTAGGGTAAAAATAATTCCTGCGGGTTGCTGTGTCTGCGAAATGATGCGTGGGATGACTGCAGCTCTATATCACACCCAACTGTTCAGCAGCGACAATGGACTAATGCTGATGGCCACTATGGTGCGGTGATTAGTGTCATGGGTTTAGTTCCAATATGCAAGGCTCCTGGTGGACGTCAGTGCGGAGACAGTGGCAGGAAAATACCTGGGTGTGGCTGTGTCATTGTCAAACCGGAATGAGCAATGCGCGGTTAATTTTACTAAAGCGGAATTCCGGAAAGAGAGAGCCCTGAGGAAGGAAATGGTAGGCACCACTGCGTTCCTTCCCCAGGAACTGGAAATCCTGAATGAGGAAAATGAAGAGGACAGTTCTGATGATAAAAAAGGAACTGTAGATTTCTGCTTTTCTTTTTTTCTTTCCATACCTGGCATTTTGTCTCCATTGGAGACCTTGGTTAGGAAGTCTCACTCTTTGGCTGGTGCTGTGAAAGTAAACAAAAAGTCCACTGATTTGTTGTCTCCCCCCCCCCCCCCCCCCCCCCATTAATTGGTTCCCCCCCCCCCCCCCCCCCCCCCCCTAAAACAAAAAAAATCTTCTGATTTGTTGCTGTAGCCAGTGACAGTGTGGGTCGCTCTCTGTGATGGGCTTGGATGTGGTGAACAGGCACAGAACTGTGAATGAATAGAGAGTGATGAACAGGGCACAGAACTGGATGGAGAGCAAGGGGGAGGAAAAAGGAGGCAGAAGACAAATCAGTGCAATAATGACCAAGGTATCAGGGTGCGCTGTCCAGCTGATGATCTCTCCATCAGGATCTGAATAACTGGACTCATTACCAAAGGACTGGCTCCGGTTATGAAGACCGGTTGAAGGAGACAGGATGAACCAGACTGTCAGTCTGCCAGTGACCTGGTCTGATGGACGACAGGATGAACCAGACTGTCAGTCTGCCAGTGACCCGGTCTTCTACTGTCCCCGAGACACGACTGTCTGTTCTGATGGCGGTTGACGGACGACAGGATGAACCAGGGTCAGTCTGCCAGACCTGGCCAGACTGTGAAAGGGTGAAGGGACGGGGGGGGGGGTGGGGTGGTGTCTTCTACTGGAACAGACACGGGTTGTCCAGGGTGGGTTGTTTTCCAGCAACTGGCAAGGAGGTTTTGGTTGTTGTTGTTTGTTGAAAGGTTGACCCGCTGATTTCCAGGGTGGCTGCTTTCAGTAATGGCTGGAGGTTTTGGGTTGTTTTGTTGTTGCTGTTTTTTTTTTTTCAACTCATACGTGGCTACGTCGTGCTGCTGCCGTGGTGTTTTGTTTTAATGTGTGTGTGTGTGGTGTGTGTGTGTGTGTGTGTGTGTGTGTGTGTGTGTGTGTGTTGTGTGTGTGTGTGTGTGTGTAGTGTGTAGTCATGTTCTTCAACATACAGGTGATAGAGATAGAGAAAGAGGGAAATAATGACAGAGAGAGAGAGAGAGAGAGAGAGAGGAGAGAGAGAGAGACGATTGAGGAGAGAGAGAGAGAGAGAGAGAGAGAGAGATTTACGATGATGTTTTATTCATGTTTAGGCCATCGCCCTTCATGAAGGAGAGTAATTTTAACAAACAGTTCACACATACTTTCGTTTTTTGTGTGTGTTTTTTAATACCAGATATAAGGGTTACAGATAATATTTTACAAGATAGCAACTTGACACAGGTGAAACGCTTTGTACAAGAAATTGATAGATTGCTTATCATTCTTCATGTTTACATGCCAAAAGTAAACTTAATCTAAACAGGTTTGGAAAATTCTATTGTAGATATAATTGATAGATGAGAGACGAGATTCTCCAGTTTACATGCCAAAAGTAACTAGTCGACAACAGGAGAAGAGGGAGAGGAAGAGATAGAGAGAGAGAGAGAGAGAGAGAGAGGAGAGAGAGACAGACAAGACAGGACAGAGAGAGAGAGGAGAGGAGAGAGAGAGGAGAAGAGAGAGAGAGAGTCAAGTCTCAAATTACTCAAGATAAAAGGCTGATAACAGTTTTAGACTGGTCTGTCAATTTCCCAGGCAATTCTAGACACAAAGTAGAGTAAGACAAATATAGACACAGGTACAGACGACAAGACAGACAGATGACAGAGGACTGAAGACTCAAGGGCTGTGTCTTGCCTTTCTGTCTGGACTTGATATTGTACGATCTACAAAAACACAAACTGCAGAACAGACACAAATAAAAGAGAATAAATAAAGCAGAAATGATGATGATGATGATGATGATGATGATGATAAGAAGAAGAAGAAGAAGGAGGATGATGAGAGAAGTGAAGAAGGATGATGATGATGATGATGATGATGATGATGATATGAATGGTAATTCGTAATAATATTGTATAGTAATAATAATTATCGTAATAATAAGACTGATAATAATAACAATAATAATAATAATAATAATAGTAATAATAATGGTGATGATGATTGATTTCACATGTTTCGAAAGGCTGGCTTTGAAGTCGTTCACGTAGAAAGAAAAACCTTCTCCCACTGTTGTGTGATGATAGGACCTTCTCTTCTCCCACTGCTGTGTGATGATAGGACCTTTCTTCTCCCACTGCTGTGTGATGATAGGACCTTCTCCTCCCACTGCTGTGTGGTGATAGGACCTTCTCTCCCACTGCTGTGTGGTGATAGGGACCTTCTCTTCTCCCACTGCTGTGTGGTGATAGGACCTTCTCTTTCTCCCACTGCTGTGTGATGATAGGACCTTCTCTTCTCCCACTGCTGTGTGGTGATAGGACCTTCTCTTCTCCCACTGCTGTGTGGTGATAGACCTTCTCTTCTCCCACTGCTGTGTGATGATAGGACCTTCTCTTCTCCCACTGCTGTGTGATGATAGGACCTTCTCTCCCACTGCCCACTGCTGTGTGGTGATAGGACCTTCCTTCTCCCACTGCTGTCCCACTGCTGTGTGGTGATAGGACCTTCTCTTCTCCCACTGCTGTGTGGTGATAGGACCTTCTCCCACTGCTGTGTGATGTGATCTCCCACTCTCTCTTCTCCCACTGCTGTGTGGTGATAGGACTTCTCCCACTGCTGTGTGGTGATAGACCTTCTCCACTGCTGTGTGATGATAGGACCTTCTCTTCTCCCACTGCTGTGTGGTGATAGGACCTTCTCCCACTGCTGTGTGGTGATAGGCCCACTCTCTTCTCCCACTGCTGTGTGGTGATATGACCTTCTCTTTTCCCACTGTTGTGTGATGATGTGACCTTTACCTTAATCCACTGCCGTCCCAACGCTCTTATGCGTTCAGGAAACCTTCATATATCAGTTTACGGTGTTATGGAAGAAAGCCACCCCCAAGCATGAAATATTGATCTGCCCCCTGTTGACCAGAGTGACGAATGGAGAGCGTGGCCAATATCAACTCTGTCCAAGACCACATTATTACATGGCAAGATAAAAAGAGGGAGGGCCACCGTTGTGCAGTGATAGTGTCGTGGGGTTTGGCCTGATGTTAACAGCACCGTGTGGACAGCAGTGATAATATGCTGTATGATATATGTGTCTGTGTGTTGTGAAGCCAGAATGAGTGTCTGGCATTAATGCTATCACAAAGGACTGGAGGAGGAGAAGCCTAATACAGAAGTGGTGGACATAGCTTCATTTGTCGCTCAGGACATCAAATACGTGTGAAACAAATACAACGAAGACTCGTTTTGTTGATGAAAACCAAACGAGCCAGTGATCTGTGATCTCCTTTCTTTCATTTTGCTGGCTTCCCTTCCTTCCTTCAGAGCTTCGTTGGGTGGTGTCACTCTTTGACTGACGCTGTGGTGAGGAGTGTGATGTCACTCTTTGACTGATGCTGTGGTGAGGAGTTGTGGTGTCAGTCTGACTGATGCTGTGGTGAGGAGTGTGGTGTCACTCTTTGACTGATGCTGTGGTGAGGAGTGTGGTGTCAGTCTGACTGATGCTGTGGTGAGGAGTGTGGTATCAGTCTGACTGATGCTGTGGTGAGGAGTGTGGTGTCAATCTGACTGATGCTGTGGTGAGGAGTGTGTGGTGTCAGTGTGACTGATGCTGTGGTGAGAAGTCAAAACCATGCGTCAGTAGATCTGGTGAAGAGTGTATCCAATGTCAGTTGGAAATATTCGCTTCGTACACGCCAGTGATGGGGTGGGCTGAATTAGAGAGGTGAGAGGGAGGGGAGGGGAAATGAAAAAGGCAAAATACAAATCAATGCAATAATGACCAGAGTATCAGAGTCAGCTGTCCAGTTGATGACCGTTGTGTGAGGATCTCAATAACCCACCTTGTTAGCACAGGATTTGACTCCAGCTCCCAGGACCGCTTGATGGACGACAGGATGAGCCAGACTGTCAGTCTGCCAGTGACCTGGTCTGATGGACGACAGGATGAGCCAGACTGCCAGTCTGCCAGTGACCTGGTCTTCCACTGTCCTGAGAAACGGGTCTGTTCTGATGGCGTTGGAAGACAGAGGCCAGACTGGGAAAGGAGGAGAAGGGAAGGGGTGAATTGAGAGGTTCAGTTGTCTGGGGCGACCGTTTTCAGTATGTGTGTGTGTGTGTGTGTGTGTGTGTGTGTGTGTGTGTGTGTGCGCGCGCGCGCGTGCGTGCGTGCGTGCTTGCGTGCGTGTTGTGTGTGTGTGTGTGTGTGTGTGTGTGTGTGTGTGTGTGTGTGTGTGTGTGTGTGTGTGTGCGTGCATATGTGTGCGTGTGTGTGTGAGTATGTGTGTGTGTGTGTGTGTGTGTGTGTGTGTGTGTGTGTGTGTGTGTGTGTGTGTGTGTGTGTGTGTGTGTGTGTGTGTGTGTGTGTGTGTGTGTGTGTGTGTTCAGTCAGTGCTGTTTACTCAGTGCTATAGTTTTTTGTCATGAGCATGAGACTGTCCGGCCATATTGTTTATGCCCAGTTGACAGAGATAGGGAATGAGAAACAGAGAGGAGATGAAGGAAGATATACATATAGAGGGGGGGGGGGGGGGGGGGCAGAAGCACGAAGCGAGTGAGCGAGCAAAGAGAGAGAGAGACAAGACAGACAGACAGACAGACAGACAGACAGACAGACAGACAGAGAGGAAGAGGGACAGACAGACACAGACAGACAGACAGAGAGAGAGAGGGAAAAGTGGGAGACAGAAAGAGAAAGAGAGAGGGGAAGAGGGACGAGAGAGAGAGAGAGGGGGGGGGAGAGTTGCAGACAGAAAAGAGAGAGAGAGAGGAAGAGGGACACAGAGAGAGAGAGAGAGAGAGAGAGAGAGAGAGAGAGAGAGAGAGAGAGAGAGACTCATGGTTGATAAAGATTTTACGCTGAGGCAAATGAATGAGGGAATCTGTCCTTAATGTTCTATGTTCTATAAAACCACGAGGTAAGGGCACAAGTTGGTACTTATAGAGTAAATAAATACAAGTAAAATGGTAATGATAATGATATAATAATAATGATGATAATAATGATAATAATTATAACTATTAACATGATAATAATAACGATGATGATGATAATGATGATGATAAACGGTCATAATAATGATAATGATGATAGATAGGAGGAGGAGGAGGAGGAGGAAGAAGAAGAAGAAGAAGAAGAAGAAGAAGAAAGAAGAAGAAAGAATGATAATAACAATAATTTTACATGTTGTAAAGTTTGGTTCTGAAGTCAATCACAGAGACAGAAAACTGTGAAGGCAGCACAGCAGCAGAAGACAGACAGACCCCTTCCTGGACACTGGCAGCAAGTGGTGATTATCAAGTTAGGACCCCGTCATTGTCGTCTTTACCCTGGACAGACGAGGGCCGTGTACACAGTCAGAACACTGGACAGCTGACGGTGGCCAGTGAGCAGCACTGAGAGGTCGGGGTTTTGCAGCCTGTAAACTCTCTGCGTCCCCAGCACAGTAAATCGTATTTTATCACACGAACTTGCTTCCTTTGTTACTTTTTTTCTGGCACCCTGCGCCTGTGCGTAATCTGATTTTTAGTTGAGGGACGGTCATGGTAGCAGGAGAGCCCTGGGTGGGAACTTCCACAGTGCCCTGCCCAGGACACCGTGAAATTGACAGTTTACAGTCCCTCAGCTATTAGATCACAGGACCTTGAACCTTCAGCCACTGCCGTCCTATCGCCCCCACATGTTTAGGAAAGCTTCATCACATCAGACTGGTTCTAGTGCTGTGGAAGAACAGATCCCTGGACGTGAACTACAGACCTCCGCTCTGAGGACCATTGTTTACAAATGGAGTGTTGCCAGTACCTGATCCACTCCGGACCAAAGTGTTACATAGTGAGGGACGACGTGATGGCCATTGTAGTGCAGTGGGTTAGTGGCAGGGGTTTGAACCTGATACCAACGCACCATCTGGGCTGCAGTGCTGAGGGAGTTCCATGATATACCAGGATGAGTTTGTGTCTCGTGAAGGCAAAATGAGCCACTGGGATTACCGCTATCATGCAGACAGACCATGAGAACCCTACCATGCAGACAGACCATGAGAACCCTACCATACAGACAGGGACCATGAGAACCCTACCATGCAGACAGGGACCATGAGAACCCTACCATGCAGACAGACCATGAGAACCCTACCATACAGACACACCATGAGAACCCTACCATGCAGACAGACCATGAGAACCCTACCATGTAGACAGACCATGAGAACCCTACCATACAGACAGGGACCATGAGAACCCTACCATACAGACAGACCATGAGAACCCTACCATACAGACAGACCATGAGAACCCTACCATGCAGACAGGACTACCATGAGAACCCTACCATGTAGACAGACCATGAGAACCCTACCATACAGACAGACCATGAGAACCCTACCATGTAGACAGACCATCAGAACCCTACCATAGACAGACCATGAGAACCCTACCATACAGACAGACCATGAGAACCCTACCATGTAGACAGGGACCATGAGAACCCTACCATGTAGACAGGGACCATGAGAACCCTACCATGCAGACAGACCATGAGAACCCTACCATGCAGACAGACCATGAGAACCCTACATGCAGACAGACCATGAGAACCCTACCATGCAGACAGGGACCATGAGAACCCTACCATGTAGACAGACCATCAGAACCCTACCATACAGACAGGGACCATCAGAACCCTACCATGCAGACAGACCATGAGAACCCTACCATGCAGACAGGGACCATGAGAACCCTACCATACAGACAGACCATGAGAACCCTACCATACAGACACACCATGAGAACCCTACCATACAGACAGACCATCAGAACCCTACCATACAGACAGACCATGAGAACCCTACCATACAGACAGACCATCAGAACCCTACCATACAGACACACCATGAGAACCCTACCATACAGACAGGGACCATCAGAACCCTACCATGCAGACAGGGACCATGAGAAACCCTACCATACAGACAGACCATCAGAACCCTACCCATACAGACAGGACCATGGGAACCCTACCATGTAGACAGACCATGAGAACCCTACCATGCAGACAGACCATGAGAACCCTAGCATGCAGACAGGGACCATGAGAACCCTACCATGTAGACAGACCATGAGAACCCTACCATACAGACACACCATGAGAACCCTACCATACAGACACACCATGAGAACCCTACCATGCAGACAGACCATCAGAACCCTACCATACAGACAGACCATGAGAACCCTACCATGTAGACAGGGACCATGAGAACCCTACCATGTAGACAGACCATGAGAACCCCTACCATACAGACACACCATGAGAACCCTACCATACAGACACACCATGAGAACCCTACCATGCAGACAGACCATCAGAACCCTACCATACAGACAGACCATGAGAACCCTACCATACAGACAGGGACCATGAGAACCCTACCATGCAGACAGACCATGAGAACCCTACCATACAGACAGACCATGAGAACCCTACCATACACAGACACCATGAGAACCCTACCATACAGACAGACCATCAGAACCCTACCATACAGACAGACCATCAGAACCCTACCATACAGACACACCATGAGAACCCTACCATGTAGACAGGGACCATCAGAACCCTACCATGCAGACAGGGACCATCAGAACCCTACCATACAGACAGGGACCATCAGAACCCTACCATACAGACAGACCATCAGAACCCTACCATACAGACAGACAGGGACCATCAGAACCCTACCATACAGACAGGGACCATCAGAACCCTACCATGCAGACAGGGACCTTGAGAACCCTACCATGCAGACAGGGACCATGAGAACCCTACCATACAGACACACCATGAGAACCCTACCATGTAGACAGACCATGAGAACCCTACCTACAGACAGACCATGAAACCCTACCATACAGACAGACCATGAGAACCCTACCATGCAGACAGGGACCACGAGAACCCTACCTGTGTAGACAGACCATGAGAACCCTACTATACAAACAGACAGGGACCATGAGAACCCTACCATGCAGACAGACCATGAGAACCCTACCATGTAGACAGGGACCATGAGAACCCTACCATACAGACAGACCATGAGAAACCCTACCATGCAGACACACCATGAGAACCCTACCATGCAGACAGGGACCATGAGAACCCTACCATGCAGACAGACCATGAGACCCCTACCATACAGACAGGGACCATCAGAACCCTACCATGCAGACAGGGACCATGAGAACCCTACCATGCAGACAGACCATGAGAACCCTACCATACAGACAGACCATGAGAACCCTACCATACAGACAGACCATGAGAACCCTACCATGCAGACAGACCATGAGAACCCTACCATACAGACAGGGACCATGAGAACCCTACCATGCAGACAGACCATGAGAACCCTACCATGTAGACAGACCATGAGAACCCTACCATACAGACAGGGACCATGAGAACCCTACCATGCAGACAGGGACCATGAGAACCCTACCATCCAGACAGGGACCATGAGAACCCTACCATGTAGACAGACCATGAGAGACCCTACCATACAGACAGGGACCATGAGAACCCTACCATGCAGACAGGGACCATGAGAACCCTACCATGCAGACAGACCATGAGAACCCTACCATGTAGACAGACCATCAGAACCCTACCATACAGACAGACCATCAAACCCTACCATACAGACAGGGACCCATGAGAACCCTACCATGCAGACAGGGACCATGAGAACCCTACCATACAGACAGACCATGAGAACCCTACCATACAGACACACCATGAGAACCCTACCATACAGACACACCATGAGAACCCTACCATACAGACAGGGACCATCAGAACCCTACCATACAGACAGGGACCATGAGAACCCTACCGTACAGACAGACCATGAGAACCCTACCATGTAGACAGACCATGAGAACCCTACCATACAGACAGACCATGAGAACCCTACCATACAGACAGGGACCATGAGAACCCTACCATACAGACACACCATGAGAAACCCTACCATGTAGACAGGGACCATGAGAACCCTACCATGTAGACAGACCATGAGAAACCCTACCATACAGACAGGGACCATGAGAACCCTACCATACAGACACACCATGTGAGAACCCTACCATACAGACAGGGACCGTTGTGAACCCTACCATACAGACAGACCATGAGAACCCTACCATACAGACAGGGACCATGAGAACCCTACCATACAGACACACCATGAGAACCCTACCATGCAGACAGGGACCATGAGAACCCTACCATGCAGACAGACCATGTGAGAACCCTACCATACAGACAGGACCGTTGTGAACCCTACCATACAGACAGACCATGAGAACCCTACCATGCAGACAGACCATGAGAACCCTACCATGTAGACAGGGACCATGAGAACCCTACCATACAGACAGGGACCATGAGAACCCTACCATGCAGACAGGGACCATGAGAACCCTACCATGTAGACAGGGACCATGAGAACCCTACCATACAGACAGGGACCATGAGAACCCTACCATGTAGACAGACCATGAGAACCCTACCACCATGTAGACAGGGACCATGAGAACCCTACCATACAGACAGGGACCATGAGAACCCTACCATGCAGACAGGGACCATGAGAACCCTACCATGTAGACAGGGACCATGAGAACCCTACCATGCAGACAGACCATGAGAACCCTACCATACAGACAGACCATGAGAACCCTACCATACAGACAGACCATGAGAACCCTACCATGCAGACAGGGACCATGAGAACCCTACCATGTAGACAGACCATCAGAACCTTACCATACAGACAGACCATGAGAACCCTACCATACAGACAGACCATGAGAACCCTACCATACAGACAGGGACCATGAGAACCCAACCATACAGACAGACCATGAGAACCCTACCATGCAGACAGACCATGAGAACCCTACCATACAGACAGACCATCAGAACCCTACCATACAGACAGGGACCATGAGAACCCTACCATACAGACAGACCATGAGAACCCTACCATGTAGACAGACCATGAGAACCCTACCATACAGACAGGGACCATGAGAACCCAACCATACAGACAGACCATGAGAACCCTACCATACAGACAGACCATGAGAACCCTACCATACAGACAGACCATGAGAACCCTACCATGTAGACAGACCATGAGAACCCTACCATACAGACAGGGACCATGAGAACCCAACCATACAGACAGACCATGAGAACCCTACCATACAGACAGACCATGAGAACCCTACCATACAGACAGGGACCATGAGAACCCAACCATACAGACAGACCATGAGAACCCTACCATACAGACAGACCATGAGAACCCTACCATGTAGACAGACCATGAGAACCCTACCATACAGACAGGGACCATGAGAACCCAACCATACAGACAGACCATGAGAACCCTACCATACAGACAGACCATGAGAACCCTACCATACAGACAGGGACCATGAGAACCCAACCATACAGACAGACCATGAGAACCCTACCATACAGACAGACCATGAGAACCCTACCATACAGACAGACCATGAGAACCCTACCATACAGACAGGGACCATGAGAACCCTACCATGTAGACAGACCATGAGAACCCTACCATACAGACAGGGACCATCAGAACCCTACCATACAGACAGACCATGAGAACCCTACCATGTAGACAGGGACCATGAGAACCCTACCATGCAGACAGACCATGAGAACCCTACTATACAAACAGACAGGGACCATCAGAACCCTACCATGCAGACAGACCATGAGACCCCTACCATACAGACAGGGACCGTCAGAACCCTACCATGCAGACAGACCATGAGAACCCTACCATACAGACAGGGACCGTCAGAACCCTACCATGCAGACAGACCATGAAAACCCTACCATACAGACAGGGACCGTCAGAACCCTAGCGAAGGAAGTGGTGGGAATGATTTCATTTGTCTCAGGAAATTATCAGACGTGAAAGCTAAGAAAACGAAGCCACGTTCTGATCATGGAAAAATGAACCAATCATTTTGTGATGCTTTTTTTTCTCCATTACTAGTCCATTCGCCACCCCTCACCCTTCCTCCCCCCCCTCCCCCGAGACCTGGTACTGTGGTTAAGCGTGTATCCAGCACCTGCGGTAAACAGTCACTTTGTATCAGGCAGTGATGAGGTTGGCAGGTAGAAAGGACACATCAGTTAGGGCAGAGAAAAGGAGTGGAAGAGAAAGGGAAGAAGGGGACAAAAGACAAATGAATGCAGTAATGGCCAAAGTATCAGAGCCCACTGTCCAACTGATGGTCTGTCTGTGAGGAGCTGAACAACTGGACTCATTACCAAGTGATTGGCGCCAGCTGTGAAGGCCGGCTGGGGGCCGACAGGATGAACCAGACTGTCAGTCTGCCAGTGAGCCGGTCTTCTACTGTCCTGAGACACGGGTCTGTTCTGATGGCGTTGGGAGTCAGAGGCCAGACTGGGAAAGGAGGAGAAGGGAAGGGAAGGGGGGTGGTGAATTGAGAGGTTGTTGTTGTCTTGGACAGCCATCTATAAAGAGGGCCTGTGTTTGCTTTATTTTTCAAACTCAGACTCGGCTGGATGGTGCTGCTGTCCTGAGTGTTTGTTTTTAGTGTGTGTGTGTGTGTGTGTGTGTGTGTGTGTGTGTGTGTGTGTGTGTGTGTGTGTGTGTGTCTGTGTCTGTGCCTATGTGCCTGTGTGTCTGTGTGTCTGTGCGCTTGTTCCAGCAATGGAATACTTTTGAATTCTATTCATTCAGTACCGGCGCTAAAACGTCATGTTTATCGTGAGGGTGAGATGTTGAATGCTGTTTGTTTTACACCCCAGCGAACAAAACGATACAGAAACGGAGAGAGAGAGAGGGGGGGGGGACGAAAGAGAGAGACAAAGAAAAAGAGAAAGAGAGCGAGAGAGAGAGAGAGAGAGAGAGAGAGAGAGAGAGAGAACAAAGAAAGAGAGAGACAGATTAGTAGGGAACGGGAGGGGGTAGATCCTTCCCCTCCCCCCCCAAAAAAAAAAAATAAATAAATAAATAAATAAATAAAACCGACGAAGACAGCTCATTTCATTCCAGCAATGTTCAATCTCTTTCCCCCTTCCTCCTCTCTCTGTCACCTGTACCGCTCTCCAGCCACCAATCCCAGGTCCTGTGAGACACATCGCCTGTGTGAGGGGGTATCAGCGGAACAAGAAGACAGAGAGTAGGGATGGGGGTGGGGGTGGATGTGGGGGAGAGTAATATCACCATCCGTGTTCTAGATAGTAGCAGCAAGGGCTGAAGAGAATGGGACGGAGAGGGAGGGGAGGGGGGGGGGGGGGGCAGGGAAAGAGTGAGGCTCTAAAGACAAATTCAGGCAATAATGGCCCAGGTTCAACGTCTGCTGTCCATTTGATGAGAATCCCAGCCACCCGACTCATCACCCGTGATTGGACCAGCGCGCAGAACAACTGGCTCATGAAAGCGACAGACGATGCCAGACTTTTTCAGACTGCTGGTGGCTGTGTCTCTCTTCTCGCATCCTGGAAAGAAGGTCTTTGTTCTTATGGGGCTGGAATTAAACCGGAAAAGATGTAAGGAGAGCATTGAGGAGGGAGTAGGAGGGAGGGAGGGAGGAACTGAGTGAGTGAGTTGTGTGGAGTAGGTTCCAGTAGCGATCGTTTCAACTAAAGAATGCTAGATTCTGATGTGGTATGTGGTTAGAATGTGTTGATCTTGATGTGTGTGTGTGTGTGTGTGTGTGTGTGTGTGTGTGTGTGTGTGTGTGTGTGTGTATGCGCGTGTGTGTGTGTGTGTGTGTGTGTGTAAGCGTGTGTGTGTGTGTGTGTGCGTGTGAGTGTGTGTGTGTGTGTGTGTGTGTGTGTGTGTGTGTGTGTGTGTGTGTGTGTGTGTGTGTGTGTCTGTCTGTCTCTCTGTCTGTCTATCCATGTTCACGTCTGAAACAGAGGATGCTTTCCGTGAAACATAAAATCAAGAAGGAAGCCAGGACAGTGTCTTACTCAGTACGGTGTAGGCTTAGAGGATTGCCACTTCCCCTCTACTTCCTTTAGTGTGTCCTCAGACCATGTACACTATGTAGCCTGGTTAGGATTGCCCCCCCCCCCCCCCCCCCCCTACTTCCTTCATTGTGTCCTCAGACCATGTACACTATGTAGCCTGGTTAGGATTGCCCCCCCCCCCCCCCTACTTCCTTTATTGTGTCCTCAGACCATGTACACTATGTAGCCTGGTTAGGATGCCCCCCCCCCCCCCCCCCCCCCCCCTTACTTCCTTTGTGTGTCCTCAGACCATGTACACTATGTAGCCTGGTTAGGATTGCCCCCCCCCCCCCCCCCCCCCCCACACTTCCTTCATTGTGTCCTCAGACCATGTACACGATGTAGCCTGGTTAGGATTGCCCCCCCCCCCCCCCCCCCCTACTTCCCTTTATTGTGTCCTCAGACCATGTACACTATGTGCCTGGTTAGGATAGCCCCCCCCCCCCCCCCCTCTACTTCCTTTATTGTGTCCTCAGACCATGTACACCATGTGGCCTGTAGAGGACTGCCCCCCCCCCCCCCCCCCTACTTTCCTTCGTTGTGTCCTCAGACCATGTACACTATGTAGCCTGGTTAGGATTGCCCCCCCCCCCCCCTACTTCCTTTATTGTGTCCTCAGACCATGTACACCATGTGGCCTGTAGAGGATTACCCCCCCCCCCCCCTACTTCCTTTATTGTGTCCTCAGACCATGTACACCATGTGGCCTGTAGAGGACTACCCCCCTCCCCCCCTACTTCCTTCGTTGTGTCCTCAGACCATGTACACCATGTGGCCTGTAGAGGACTACCCCCCCCCCCCCCCCCCCCACTTCCTTTATTGTGTCCTCAGACCATGTACACCATGTGGCCTGTAGAGGACTACCCCCCCCCCCCCCCCTACTTCCTTCGTTGTGTGTCCTCAGACCATGTACACCATGTGGCCTGTAGAGGACTACCCCCCCCCCCCCCCCCCCCCCCCGTACTTCCTTCGTTGTGTCCTCGGACCATGTACACCATGTGGCCTGTAGAGGACTACCCTCCCCCCCCCCCCCTACTTCCTTCATTGTGTCCTCAGACCATGTACACGATGTAGCCTGTAGAGGACTAACCCCCCCCCCCCCCCCCTTCCTTCATTGTGTCCTCAGACCATGTACACCATGTGGCCTGTAGAGGATTACCCCCCCCCCCCTACTTCCTTCATTGTGTCCTCAGACCATGTACACCATGTAGCCTATAGAGGACTACCCCCCCCCCCCCACTTCCCTTCATTGTGTCCTCAGACCATGTACACCATGTGGCCTGTAGAGGACTACCTCCCCCCCCCCCCCCCCCCTCTACTTCCTTTATTGTGTCCTCAGACCATGTACACCATGTGGCCTGTAGAGGACTAATACACCCCCCCCCCCCCCCCTACTTTCCTTTATTGTGTC
>JADBJO010005866.1:61816-64316 GCA_016801955.1 Conus betulinus
TGCATTTAAGAGAGTTCTAAAGAAATGTGTTATTTTTTAAACTATCAATCTTCCTTGCATCCTTTCAGTGATTTGTACAGAAATGTCCGTTTAAGGGACTCAACCAGAAATGTTCCCTTCTTTTTTCTTTAGAACCACCGATTTTGCCTTTATCCATTCAAGGAATTCATGCAGAAATTTCACTTCTTTATACCATCGATCTTCCCAGTATCCATTTATATAAACATATATCGTTTTTTTAACCGTTGATCTTTGTGCATTCATTTATGTAACTTACGCACAAACTTTTCTTTGTTATATTTTCAACCAGCCACTTTTTCTCCCGCCCATCTTAGGAGTTTTTATAGAAATATGTGCCCTTTTTTTAACTCCCACTTTATCTAGTATTTGTTTAGAAGCCCCCGCACTTTCGTCTATCGATTTACTGAAGGTATACACAATTACTGTGTGGTTGTGTACTATCCAGCTTTCGTTTTTAAATTGAAAGAATTTGTTCGGAAGGGCCTTTCGGAGAAGGAAAAACATATCACGAAGAAACAGTTACTTTTATCCTTGTCGGAAAAAAAAAAACAACTTTCAGTTGGTTAGTTGTCATTTCCTTCAGCACCAGGTCAAGAAATTCCGGACATTCACTTTAAGAGAGAGAGAGAGAGAGAGAGAGAGAGAGAGAGAGAGAGAGAGAGAGAGAGAGAGAGAGAATGTTGATTAATAAAGCCGTCTATTTCTTCAAATGTGACCAAGGCACACACACAGACTCACACACACACACTCTCTCTCTCTCTCTCTCCTTCTCTATCTCTCTCTCTCTCTTGCTCTCTCTCTCTCTCTCTCTCTCTCTCTCTCTCTCTCTCTCTCACACACACACACACACACACACACACACACACACACACACGCGCGCGCGCGCGCGCGCGCGCACGCACGCGTGCACGCACGCACGCACGCACACACACACACATCACACTTCTGTGTGTCTGTCTTTATATATCTGTCTGTCTGTCTGTCTCTCTCTCTCTCTCTCTCTCTCTCTCTCTCTCTCTCTCTCTCTCTCTCTCTCTCTCTCTCTCTCTCTCTCTCTGTGACTTCTCTCTCTTTCTCTCTGACTCTCTCTCTCTCTCTCTCTCTATCTCTCTCTCTCTCTCTCTCTCTCTCTCTCTCTCTCTCTCTCAGAGAAAAAAGAGAAAAGAGAGAATGTTGTCTGCTCGCATGCTTTTCTCTCCTCCCCATGTGTGTGTGTGTGTGTGTGTGTGTGTGTGTGTGAGAGAGAGAGAGAGAGAGAGAGAGAGAGAGAGAGAGGCAGCAACAGACAGACAGACAGACAGAGACAGAGAGAGCGATGATAGAAAACAAGGCAGTAGGCAGCAGACAAAAGGTATTGACAGTTCAGGTCCTTTGGAGAGTACAAATGACGTGATCTCCCATCGTCTGACAGCTTCATTTTGTCCCCCGCGGGTTATCATAATATAGACCGTCTGGCCCTGGTGTAGCCACTGTGCTTTATGACAGCCGCTTTCATATCTCATCTGTTAAACCGACTACAATACCCCCTTCACTTTTTGTTTTCAAAGCGAAACGACAGACAGCAAATTAGACGCTCTGGCGTTTTGTCTGGCTATTCTGAAACCTTCTGATATTAGATCATTGCTTTATACTATTCATTTTCATTTTTTTTTTTTTTATTCAAAATAGACTGGTTTAGCGGACGCCGTGGCGGAGTGGGTAGCATCACAAAATCGCAGTCTGTGAGGTTGTTGGTTCGATTCCTTTCAGCAGCATTTGTTTGTGGGATATTTGGGCCTAGGTTGGCTCCAACCCAAAGTGAAGCGTGCTGTGGGTTGAAATAGGAAGACTGGAACCTGAGCTGAGTTTTCATCTACTAAATGGAAGCGTCTCTGTAAGTGTTATCGAATTTCCTGACCAACGTCGCTGGTGTCTGTATCTCTCGGGCCTGGGTGACGCCAGGGTATGTTTTGAAAGGAAGCAGTAGACTACAGCCGTGTCGTGTAGTCTCTGGCTATGGTGAAAGTCTCCAGCATCGTCTTTGTGATCCTCATCCTCATCGATCGTCATAAAGAGGAACGTCTGTAGCCCTTCGTGCCCTGCTCTCGTGGTGACCTCAGTTTCGATTTGTTCTCCGGTGTCTGCACCCCTGCTCAGTTTTTGTGTGCTGACAAGTTTATGGGGGCTGTCGTAGGACTGACGTGATGGCGCCCCCAGGAGGTGGAGCGGGGACGGGGGGGGGTAAGGGGGGGGGGGGGGGCTCACTATATACTAGGTCTGGCACTAAGCAGTTGATATCGTGAGTTGTGAGGTCCTGTGGAGGTGTTCTGCGTACATTGGATCAGAACGCACACCACTATACACAATAGTAGCACCGTGTGTCCTGCCGGTGGACTAATATGAATTTGCTGCCTGTCGGTTGACTACCGACACCGAGTCTGTGACCGGATCAACCTCGGTAGCACAGGAAGAGCCGGAGTAACATTTTCATGCGCTCCCC
>JADBJO010005866.1:69316-74316 GCA_016801955.1 Conus betulinus
GGTTGGTTATAGGTGTGCAGGCTTTGTTTTTTTTTTTTAATTGTTGTTTCTTTTCTTGTTTGTTTATGTCTGATTCGTGGTCTTGAGCAGTGTATGCACAAGCTAGTTTTGCTCGAAAGCGTTCTCGTTTGGTTTTCTTTACTCTTGGAGGCATGATCTGGAAGAATGTAGAGTGTGCGATTGGGTTCGTCTCTATATAAATACTTTGTCTGTCTTGAAAACTTAGTGTTAGTTGTGATGTTATTTTCATTGTATTTTTTGTACGTAAGTTTTTACATATCTGTTTATTTATTTATTTGTTTTTCTTTGTTTGTTTGTTTATTTGTTTATCTATTTGTTTGTTTTGTATTCAATTTACACCTCGAATATAGTCTTGCCATGGTGCAAATTTGTTGGATTCTTTTAAATGCATAATACATAGATCAGACCTCGAAAATTTGTTGTTTTGTTCCTTTTTTTGGCATTGGGAGGGGGGGGGGGGGGGGGGGGGGAGGGCAGGCTGAAAACAAGTGATGATTGCAACGTGAATTGTGTGATCTGATGAGCTGCTGTATCAGTTCTCATCTCTGGCTTTTCTTCTCCGTGTTCTGTGAAAGGTTGTGCCTAGTGTTCAGTGTTCATTGCCTCCTCACAGTGTTACACTGTCAGCTGTGATGTCTCAGTGTCTGATATAATGATTATACTCTTGTGAACGTGAACTTCAGAGGACCATCTTCAAAGCTGTCGCCACACAGACGTGTATGATGTGAGCAAGATAACGATTTCACAGACTTAGTTCCCAGCAGCGTGAGGATCAAGACAGTATTCCAAAAAGGTGATCGAGGATATTTTCATTTCCCAGTACTTCAAGACTGTTCAGCTGCACATTCCTTGTATCTCAGGAGTGACCACGCCTATTTACGCACCCTGAGTACTTTAAGAGTGACCATGGTCAGCTGGGTAGTTGGGATACTTCAGCAGTGACCATGTACATTTATGTGTCCTGAACACTTAAAGAGTGACCATGGTCAGTTTGGCCTTCTGTGCCCGGCAAGAATGACGATGACGTACAGGGGAGGATGGCCAGCACTTCAGCAGTGACCATGGGCAGTGTGCGTGTTCCGGGTACTTCCTGAGTGACACTGTATTGTTTGGCTATTCCGGGTATTCCAATTGTGACGATGTACAGTCGGCTATTCCAGGTACTACGGGAGTGAGAGGTACCCCGGCTGCTTTCCCAAGTGATCATGTACAGACGGGTGTTGCGGGTACTCCGTGGCGGAGGGGGTCACTGGGTGGTGTGGACCATGGTCGTCATGGTGTACCTCCACTTCGCCACCATTCTCTGCCTCGCTCAGCATGTGACTGTTTCCCCCCATCCTGACCAACCGGCGACACGTCAAGATAGCACGCTCCACCCTGACACAAGGTCAAAGACTCCAGATGTTCTCGCCGGGAGTCGGACACTGTCTTCTGATCTCATGACCAAGTTATCTGCTGAAAATGTCCAGCGGGGTCCGAACCGTGTGAGCAGTAGAAGCATCCTAGGCACACCACACACACGCTCAACAAGCAAACCTGTGATATTGTCCAGCCCAGTTGAAAATGCTCAGAGTAAGCTGAAGAACAAAGAAGATGTTGCAAATGGTTTTTCTGATCTCAAATTGTCCAGACCTGTGTCTTCGTATAAACGTGGTAATACCAGACCACGGAAGTATTTTCGATGGTTGGATGTTAACCTAAGAGTTCCTCTTCATGCCAAAGAACCAGTGTCGCAGACTGAATCCAATTCGGAGCTCATGTTCAGACCAGAAGCGAAGATGCCTGGTGCAGACCTGTCTGAAGAGACCAAACTGGATAATGAAAGAACTGGGGTGCAGCTGAATTCCAGTGATGTCATCCCTGGCTGTTCACATGTCAGGCAAAAGGACGACAGCTACCAACCAGAACGCACAAGACAAACGAATTCAACCCTGAACAACTCTAGCTTGTCGGTATCAAGAAAACTAAATGAAAATCATCCATCAGCAATTTCAGCTTCTGAAGACAGTGCTTCTGAAATAGTGACAAAAGACATGGCATCACCCATATTTCGGTCTCCAGACACCAAGTTCATCAAAGTTAGAAAGTCAACAGAAAGCGCAGCTCACACTCTAAGCCATCAACCACACACAATAGATACAGACAATGCCATCAATGCTGCAGAACCTGACCTCCTTCCCCAGGTCATCAAGGAAGAATCCGGGTCTCCGGACCTCCGTGGATACCACCTGAGGGCATCGACAACGAAGGCGGGTACTCCGTCGTCGAGTTTCCCACCGGGCAGACACACCTTTGGGCACAGACCCAACATGTTCAGGGACCGTTTCTCCCACAGCAGGTCCTTCGCGGTGCACGAAGGGCGTCAGTTTGGGAGACGCCTCAAGCGTGATGCCGCTCAGGACAACAAAGACGCTGACCTACAGGATGCCCCCACGACGCAAGACTCGCCTCAGCACGGGCCATCAGGTCATGATGACCTCAAAACGAACACCTCGTCTGCTTCCCACACCATGCCCGCTGAGAAAGCCACATCCGCTTTCTCTGCTGCAAAACCTGTTTTCCGGTGACAAAATCACTTCCTCACCGCAGCTGGATCACATTCCCAGAGTTACCCATGAAGTCACGAATGACGGATCTTTGGGATCGGCTGTGAACTCCGAGCCTGCCTACGACTCTTTCCTCGCCGACGACGTCCACAGCACCTCCGCCCATACCGCCACAGCTTCAGACGTGAAATCCAAGCGGGATCTCTCCCCACTACCCACCTCCACGCCTCCCCCCCAACCTTCCCGACGGGCCTCGCCCCGTAGTGGCAGTGGTAGCCTTGACCCCGACCTCAAGGTGAGCTTCGGGGTTATCCTTCCCTTCACGGGGCCTTTCCCCTGGGTCATCCAGAACACCCACCCGGCCCTGCAACTGGCCGTGGAGCACGTGGAGCGGGAAGGGATCCTGCCCAACGGCTCCACCCAGCTGGTTCTCCGGGACTCGTACTGCTCTGAGACCTACGGCCCTCTGCAGGGCATCGATCTCTACATCGAGAAGGCGGCCAACGTCTTCATCGGGCCGGCCTGTGACTACGCCGTGGCGCCCCTGGCCAGGTTCTCCTTCAAGTGGCAGATCCCCGTCCTCACGGCAGGTGCCCTGGTCAGTGCCTTCCAGGACAGGCGGGAGTACCGCCTGCTGACGCGCGTGCAGGTATGGTGTACCGTTTGGGTCAAAAACTTTTATTTTCTCTCAGCCCTATAAGTAAGTTGTCCTCTTTTGGGGTGAAACACATGTTGATAAGTGAATAACATGTATTTTTCTTTGGATGAAACACATATTGATAAATCAATCTATTGATACATTATCAAATAAAGTCTGAACAAATGATGAATTACGTAACGCATGATTATGAAAAAAAAAACATATTGATAAATCAATCTATAGATACATTATCGAATATACAGTTTGAACAAATTGATGAATTACAACAATGCAACACATGTTTATGAAACACATATTGATAGATCAATCTACCGACGCATTATCAAAGAAATAGCTTAAACAAATTAATGCATTACAATGCAACGATCAATAATCGTTTAGAACTTAAATGGTTCCCACATGGGGGCTTATGATACGCTCTCGTAATTCTTACGTGAGATGAAATTCGTAACACACTCAATCAACTGTAAAAGACGTCAGATTTTTTGTTTAGAATGCTGGCTTCAGTAATTAAACATACATAAATGATCTAAACGAATTATAAAACCATAAGTAAATGCATATGGTGATTAGAGTGTAAATAAGTTTGCAAGTTCGGTAAAAAAAAAAAAAAAAAAAAAAAAATCAATTGAAGCTACACCCTTAAACAGAGGTGTGTAAGTATATGCAAAGAGAAAGAGAGAAAGAAACAAAGAAAGAAAGAAAAGGAAGGAAGAAAAGAAGAAAGAAAGGAAAGAAAAAAAAAATCATGTTTAAGGATATTTACTTGGAAATTAGCACAGAAAAGAAAGAAAGGAATGAGGCAAAAATGTCAAGAAATAGAAAGGAATAAAATAAGAATCTGGCTCACGCATAGTGCTATGCTACCGTATGGTAGGTTACAACTAAACAAAAGGAAAGAAGAAACAGTAATGAAGATGAAGACAAATGAAACTGGGCAAAAAGAAAAAAAAAAAAAAAGACACAAAGAAAGAAAATGAAACTGGGCAAAAAGAAAAAAAAAAAAGAAAAAAAGACACAAAGAATGAAACTGGCGTTGTTTTAAAACAGTGAGGATAATCACGAGTTGTTCCCAGAGAACCAGGAGGCTGAATGTGGGCGAATGTAACCTATGATTACAAAAGAAAAAGAAAAAAGAAAAAGAAAAGAAAAGAATAAAGAAAATGTCAAGCGTAACAACCATGACGATAAAACCGTGCAGAGTTCCAGATCAGCCAAGGTCACTGACCGCTCCGAGGGGGCTGTGAGTACGGTTCCGAAACATGGCGTTCATTTCCATCAAGAGGACCTTAGATTAGTTTTCCTGAATTCGTTTTTAACCGGGTGATGAATTCCGTTACTTACCATGCAGTCTCTCGTATTTCACAGAACATGTTGGAACCGCGGTGGGTTCCTTTGGTTGAAGACGATTTATATGCATGCACACAGCTGAACTTATCGAGGTTGTTAACTGTAGCACTTGTGCGCGCGCGCGCATGTGTGTGTGTGTGTGTGTGTGTGTGTGTGTGTGTGTGTGTGTGTGTGTGTGTGTGTGTGAGAGAGAGAGAGAGAGAGAGAGAGAGAGAGAGAGAGAGAGAGAGAGAGAGAGAGATTATATACCTATTTGTGTTTGTCGTTGTCTTGATTTATCCAAATAAGAACTTAACGTAAACACAACTGCCACGCTCTTGCTGTCTCATTTTTTTGGCCACGCGTATGTGGTTTTTTGAAATCCCTTTTTAGATGATGTTAACGATATTCATACCATAGTGCCAACTAGGTCTTCAGGATTT
>JADBJO010005866.1:84316-91816 GCA_016801955.1 Conus betulinus
TCTAGACCGCACAAGAGCAGAAGACAGGAGTGTTAAACTCTCTTTATCTTGTCCCCATTTTGTTTGCTTATGATTTTTAGAAAGTTCACATAACAGTCTTATATCATCTGACTTGATTGATACTGATCTAAAAAAAAAAAAAAAAAAAAAAAAAAAAAAAGTGCAGAACGGATAAGGGAGAAGACAGCTGGAAAAGGGGGAGGAGGGGGAGGGGTGGAAGGGTGGGGGGGGGGGGGGGGGCGTTGCTTTCAGCTCCAACCGTTTCCCAGAGAGGCTTTTAAACCAGCTGACTATAAGAAATCCTGGCATGTCACGTTTTAGTCGCGAAAGGGTTAAAGTGGTGGAATGATTCATTCATCACCCCCCCCCACCTCCCTTTCCTCCCATCTCCCACCCCCTCCCCTTGTATCCGCTGCTCTTTCTCTCTCTCTGTCTCTGTCTGTCCCCCTCTCTCTTTCTCTCTCTGTCTCTCTCTCTGTCTCTCTTTCTCTCTCTCTCTCTCTCTCTCTCGTCTCTCTCTCTCATCTCTCTCGTCCTCTCTCTCTCTCTCTCTCTCTCTCAACACGTATGTATGTGTGCGCGCGCGCACGTGTGGTGTTTCCTACTTTTACCTGCAATCTTTCTTGATTTATTATCTATATGACATCCTCCCCCCCCCCCCCCCCCCCCCCCCTCCCGACGTGGTGACTGGGCCATCATTATGCATCTCCCCCCGATTTGTGCTTATTTTCATTTTTCCCCCTGGTGCTTCAAATTGCTTGTCTTGCATCTCCTTGGAATGTTTTGATTGTCAGATTGTTCTAACGCTTTTTTCCCGCACCCACTCTCGCCTCTTTGTCCCTCTCTCCCTCTCGCTCTCTGTCGCCCTTCCCTGCACTCCTTCCTCCTTTCCTTCTCCTTCTCTCTCTCTCTCTCTCTCTCTCTCTCTCTCTCTCTCTCTCTCTCTCTCTCTCTCTCTCTCCCCCATTTTACTTTTTTTTTTTTTTTTTTTTTTTTTTTTTTTTGTATCGTATTGTAGTTCTAGTCACTTTTTGCATGCTTTCTTTTGTTGCCTTATCTTATGTTGACCCTATTCAGGGCGAGGACTGGATGTAAAAAAGCACATCAGTGCTTATCTATTTCAACCTGTTTAGCTCGGTCATACTTCACAAGTTTGAATGTCGTTGGTGACTAGCGCTGAGATTAAAACCGAACAAAACAAACCAAAGCAAAACAAACCAAACCAAACCAAACCAAACCAAACCAAAACGGTGCATGATAATGTACTGTGGTTGTGGTGGTCCGGTGTTGTGCCAGACAGGATTTCTGTTCATCTGTGCTCAGTGACGATGATGTGCTGGTTTGTCATATCGCCCTTGGTGGCTGTGAGGACGTTACACCTGAAATAATTCACTCATGCTGTCTCGCCTCCGCCTTCATCCCCCTCCATCCCCTCCGATTTGCACACCCCACACCCGCTCCCACCCTGCACACACCCCACACACCCCCCTCCACCCTCACCCCCTTCCAACCCTGCACACCCCCCACACCACCCCTCCACCCTCACCCCCTCCCACCCTGCACACCCCCCCCACACCCCCTCCACCCTCAACCCCTCCCACCCTGCACACACCCCGATACCCCCTCCACCCTCACCCCTCCCCACCCTGCACCCCCCCCCACACCCCCTCCACCCCCCCCCCCCTCCCACCCTGCAAACGACCCGACACTCCCTCCGCCCTCACCCCCTCCCAGCCTGCAAACCCTCACACCCCCTCCACCCCCCACCCCCTCCCACCCTGCACACCCCGACACTCCCTCCGCCCTCACCCCCTCCCACCCTGCACACCCCCACACCCCCTCCGCCCTCACCCCCTCCCACCACCCTGCACACCCCCCCCCACCCCCTCCACCCTCACCCCCTCCCACCCTGCACACCCCCCACCCCCACCGCCCTCACCCCCTCCCACCCTGCACACCCCCACACCCCCTGCGCGCCCCCCACCCCCTCCCACCCTGCACCACCCCCACCCCCCTGCGCCCTCACCCCCCCTCCCACCCTGCACCCACCACACCCCCTCCGCCCTCACCCTCTCCCACACCCCGACACCCGCTCCGCCATCACCCTCTCCCACCCTGCACACCCACACCCCCTCCGCCCTCACCCCCCTCCCACCCTGCACACCCCCACACCCCTCCTCCACCCCCCCCCCCCACCCTGCACACCCCCACACCGTCACACCCTTCCCCCTTCCCCCCGTCCCTTCGATGATTTTCTGCTGATGCACAATAGTTTCAGTTTCAGTTTCATCGAGGAGGCGTCACTGCGTGCGGACTATTCCATATACGCTACACCACATCGGTTAAGTTTTGAGACCACACTGCGCATGATTTAAAAGCTGATGGATAAACGAATTACTGACTAAACTGAGAGATTGTAAGAAGAGGGTCTCGTGGCTACGAGGTAGCGATGTCTGACCTACAGCATCAGCCCAACGCGCTGGTCAGACACTGCGCATAGCCGATGAACACCAGCGAAAGTGGTGATCGTTGGAAGCTGACAAGCGCACTCACTCGGAAGCATCGGGCTATTTTGATGGATTTGTGTCTGGGTTTTGTTTTAAGACGACCGAGTTGATTACAAAGAAAGAAAGGAGGACAGCTCTGTCATGTAGTCTGTGTCCCCCAGTGTAACTATCATACAGCTCTGTCACGTAGTCTGTGACCCCAGTGTAACTATCATACAGCTCTGTCATGTAGTCGGTGTCCCCAGTGTAACTATCATACATCTCTGTCATGTAGTCTGTGACCCCAGTGTAACTATCGTACAGCTCTGTCATGTAGTCTGTGTAACTATCGTACAGCTCTGTCATGTAGTCTGTGACCCCAGTGTAACTATCGTACAGCTCTGTCATGTAGTCTGTGTAACTATCGTACAGCTCTGTCGTGTGTCTGTGTCCCCAGTATATAACTATCGTACACTATAGTCTGTGTAACATCGTACAGCTCTGTCGTGTGTCTGTGTCCCAGTGTAACTATCGTACAGTTCTGTCATGTAGTCTGTGTCCCCAGTGTAACTAGCGTACAGTTCTGTCATGTAGTCTGTGTCCCCAGTGTAACTAGCGTACAGTTCTGTCATGTCGTCTGTGACCCCAGTGTAACTAGCGTACAGTTCTGTCATGTAGTCTGTGTCCCAAGTGTAACTAGCGTACAGTTCTGTCATGTAGTGTGTGTCCCCGGTGTAACTATCGTACAGCTCTGCCATGTAGTGTGTAACCTCAGTGTAACTAGCGTACAGTTCTGTCATGTAGTCTGTGTCCCCATTGTAACTATCGTACAGTTCCGTCATGTAGTCTGTGACCCCAGTGTAACTATCGTACAGCTCTGTCATGTAGTCGGTGACCCCAGTGTAACTCTTCTTCCGCAGTGTTATCCTCGCTGGTCATATTTGAAAAACAACAGCAACATCAGATCTGTAAGGAAAAACATCTGCGGCCATTGACGAGGGGCATGGGATTAAAGCAAGATCAGCACACACAACAAATGCTCCATTAATTGTATGAAACCAAGGCGGTAGTACACACACACACACACACACACACACACACACACACACACACACACACACACACACACACACACACACACACACGCACGCACGCACGCACGCACGCACGCACACGTGCTCTCTCTCACACACACACACACACACACACACACACACACACACACACACACACACACATGCGCGCGCGCGCGCGCGTGCGCGCACGCACGCACGCATGCACGAACGCAACCATACACACACGCACGTACATACACACATGATGTAGATAGATAGATAGGTAGATACATATGTCTGCATGTACGTGTTCGCGCGCGTGCGCGTGCGTGCATGCGTGCGTGCGTGCGTGCGTGTGTGTGTGTGTGTGTGTGTGTGTGTGTGTGTGTGTGTGTGTGTGTGTGTGTGTGTGTCTGTCTGTCTGTGTCTGCGTGTAAGCAAAAAACAAAATGTTTTTTGCCTTAGATTTAAATTGTACAATACTACTCCAGCTTTTTCGTGGCTCGAAACAGCGATCCAGACAGCCGTCACAATCTATGAGCTGATCAACTTTGGAAACAACCAAACAAGGGAGCCAAATCCCATTTGTGAAACAGCTGTGTGCCCATAACTCCAGACTAACGCTGCCTCCGGTGCCAAGTTGCCAGCCATAGACAGATGCTAACTCGAAGCCACACAAAAAAAAAAACTTCTTCAGGAACTTTGACGTCAGTTTCAGTTCTGTGTTTGACACGGAAAGGGAAAAGGGTGGGTGAGGTGGGAGAGAGGTTAGAAGGAATGTAGAGAAGGGAGGGAGGAATTGGGAGGGTTAGGGGGGATGGGGGTGTAATTCTGAGATATTCCCAATCCCCTCAATGTCTGCTCTTTGATCTAGCATCATGAGAAAGTATTAAGGGTTCAGAAGCTGACTCGGTAGGAAGCAAACAAAAAAAAAAAAAAACAGGAAGAGAACAATGAAATCAGAAATTTAGAATTGCAGACACACTTCAGGGAGAAGGTGGGAGAATCCTATGAACGTTTTTTTCAAACTCTATCCGAAACTCTAGAATATCTCTTGGCGTAACCTCTAAATCTGCTGCATATATATTGAAACTGCTTGAACTTAATCAGACCGTCGTCGTCCCGGCGACATTTTGGTGGCAGCTGCAGATTCTTTATTGCTCCAGCTACGCATTCATAGCAGTTGGCGAATTGAATCTTTAAATGTTCCAGCTACGCGTTCGTAGTAGTTGGGGAACTGAATCCTTAATGTTCCAGCTACAGTGAAGTAGTAGATGGGGAATTGAATCTTTATTGTTCCAGCTACACTTTGGTAGTTGTTGAATGTTTGGAGCTAAAAATTGTTACAGAGTACTGAGTAACCTCAAGTCCACCCTCTACCCCAGTCTCGCTCACACAAACTTTTCTCACACATGTTTTCTCCCCCCCCCCCCCCCCCCCCCCCCCCTTTTCCACCTATCCCCCCTTATGAATATAATTTTGTTCATCCTCCTTATGAATATCATTTTGTTCACCAGATCCGATTTTCAATCCGGATCCGTTCCACATTTCTTAAGCTTATAGTCAATAAATTAACCGAATTGTCATTACTTTTGATCAGTCTATATACGTATCATTTTTTTTTTAATGAGAGTGATGTGCTATTTATGAGAAATTTACGAGGACACAAAAAAAAAACAATGCCACGTCTCTTTTAATGTGAAAGAAAGTGGAGAGAGAAAAAGGATCCGTCTATTACTCTTGATCCGTGCCAGTGTATGCTGGGTTCGTCATGGGCCACTTTCCATCTGTCCAGCAAGTTTCGCAGAAATCAGTTCCATAGTTCTGCCGTAATCTTGCTGCTCCGTCATGTTCCAAGAGTCCTCAGATCACAGGGTCCGTATTGTCATCTGGATCCGTACCAGATCTGTTCAAACTCAATATCAAAAGAGGTAATAATGCTTTTTCTCCACATCCAGATCCATGTTTTACATTCTTGAGAAATTATAGAAAAATGTGAAGAATGCCTCATCTTGCAGTGTTAAGGAAAGTTTGAAGAAAAAAAAATCCTAAAATCCACTTTTTGATCTGGGTTCGCACCGAAATTTAAAAAAAAAAAAATCATCCTGAGGCCATATCCCAGCTTCCATGACGTTTTGTTACAACTGGTCCTTCATTTTGCCTTCTCTTGCTGAAAGTATCCCAGATCCGCCATTTAACCGGATCAGTGACACATTTCCACAGTAGAATATATTGGATTAGTGACATATTGACATATTTCCACAGTAGAATTCATTGGATTTAGTGACACATTCCACAGTAGAATTCATGGATTAGGATCAGTTCACATTCATTTTGACACAGTAGTAATTCATTGGGTTAGTGACACTTTTCCACAGTAGAATTCATCGGATCAGTGACACTTTTCCACAGTAGAATTCATTGGATTAGTGACACATTTCCACAGTAGAATTCCCTGGATTTGCCATGTGGGCACTATTGTGGCTTAAAGTTTCATTCAAATGGAGTCGGTCGTTTTCTTGTGTAAATCTTGTTGATATGGGAAACAAGCAAACAAACAAACCTGCAGAAGTGGATGAAAACATAACCTCGTTAACAGACGTAAGGGAGAGAGAGAGAGAGAGAGAGAGAGAGAGAGAGAGAGAGAGAGAGAGAGAGAGAGAGGAGACAGAGAGAGACAGACAGACAGAGAGGGAGACAGACAGACAGACGGAGACAGAGAGAGAGACAGACAGACAGACAGAGAGGGAGAGACAGACAGACAGACAGACAGAGAGGGGGAGAGACAGACAGACAGACAGACAGAGACAGATGGGGGTAGACAGACAGACAGACAGACAGACAGAAAGAGAGAGAGAGAGAGAGAGAGAGAGAGAGAGAACAAGACAAAATCGTTTATTTTCGAGGATAGTGAATAAACATATACATACTTTTTTTCATTCAGAATTCGCCGTGTGCAGAGAGAGAGAGGAGAGAGAGAGAGAGAGAGAGAGAGAGAGAGAGAGAGGAGAGAGAGAGAGAGGGTGTGTATATGCACATGTAGACAATTTTCAGTAATTAAATCCATTCGGCGTTTAAAACGTTCCCCCTCACACTCAACTTGAACCGCACGAGCTTCCAACGGTCCACCCCAACTGTACATATTTTGGTTCCCCGAAGCGGCTCCTATGTCACCGTTTTCTTTGAAGCAGATTGGAGAGGAAAGAGAGGGATCATGGAACATAAAAGCTGTGTTGCTTGCTGGCTAAAAGGATGAACAGAACAAACAAATGGCGGTGGCGGAGCAATATAAATTCCACCTCAGGAGCGGGTCAAATTTGCCCTTCTTCAACTCGTCCTCCCAGGACAAATTCACACTGCTGCAGGGGAGACGACCCTTGCATCGTGTCATTGTGCTCCGCCAACCGATTTCAATACCAGTATTTTTTTCTTTCTGCATTGCGTGAAACAAAAAAAAATGGTGGAACGTAACTGGAAAATATTTCTTTTATAACCTCAGGCCTTCGCCATAAAAGACAACCTTTTCCCTCGAATCGAATTTTTGAATTTTGAATAAGAAAAAAAAAGACTGAATTAGCGACTAAATTGCTCAAACTTTGTTCCGTTTTTAATTTCTGTATTGCTTTGTTTGTTTGTTTTTTTGTTTTGTTTTCTTTTTTTTTAATCCTTAAAAGGGAATGTTTGTTTTCATTATGTACTATTTTAGTCTGGTGAAGTTTTACATTTTATACAGTAGCTAAGGAGCATTGGGTTTCAGCGGTTTGCTGAAGAAGGTTACGAAAACCTAAAATTTTGCATGAATCACGGAAATCATATCGGACCCGGACTTTTAATGTCATGTAGATAGACAGACAGACAGTTTGTTGGATGGCTGAATGTACAGATAGACAGAGAGACAGATAGATGGATGCATGTATGAACGAACAGTTAGGCAGACGGACAGTTTAGATAGATAGATA
>JADBJO010005866.1:96816-101816 GCA_016801955.1 Conus betulinus
AAGCAGAACGGTCGTCTACGCCAGCCCAAAAAGCATGGCACAAAGGCAAAGACTGGACCCTGCCGATCGTGGACGTGCCTTAGCGTTGATTGACGAAGGGATTTCTTGCCGCGAGGTGGCTAGGCGTCTGAACGTGTCCCATTCCACCATCCAACGTCTTGTAGAGAGGTTTCAGGTCACTGGCAGCGCGCAGGATCGGCCACGATCAGGCCGTCCTCGGTGTACCGACAGACATGCTGACCGATTCCTCCTGCTGTCTGCCCTACGCAATCGGACTGTCACCTCATCCACCTTAAGGCGTGAGCTCCTGCAGGCTGCAAATGTCAATGTCAGTAGAAGGACAGTTTGTAACCGTTTGCACGAGTTCGGGCTGTCATCCTGGAGACCAGCAGTCTGAGTACCACTTACTCCAGCTCACCGCAGAGCACTGGCAGACTGGTGTCGTCATCACGTTCGCTGGACGAGGCAGCAATGGTCTCGAGTGCTGTTCACAGATGAGTCCCGCTTCACCTTGGCATTCAATGACGGCAGGACCCGAGTGTGGCGAAGGCCAGGAGAACATTTTTTGCTGACGCCACAGTTCGTGAGGTGGATCGTTACGGAGGGGGTTCTGTGATGGTCTGGGGTGGCTTCAGTCGTCAAGACAGAACTCCCCTGTACGTCATTCAAGGCATGCTGACAGGGGTGCGGTACGTGACGAGATTGTGAGGCCCCTGATCCAGCCCGCCCTTCAGGCCATGGGTAACGCTGCTGTTTTCCAAGACGACAACGCCCGTCCACACCGAGCCCGTGTCGTGGACGATCATCTGCAGCAAGAGGGGATCATCCGGATGCAGTGGCCATCTCGCTCACCCAATCTGGCTCCACCTGAGCACCTCTGGGATGTCCTTGGACGGCGGGTAGCCCACAACCACCCCCCGCCTGTTGACGTGGACCAGCTCACTCTCTTTCTGCAGCAGGAGTGGCAGGCCATACCGCGGGACACTCTTCGGACCCTGGTGGACTCCATGCGTCGACGTTGTGCCGCTTGCCTGGCGGCAAACGGTGGCTACACTCGGTACTGAATGGTGCAGTTTTCAGTTGTGGCTTATGTGACGATCCTGAGGAATGGTGACTGGACATTACAGCCCGCTGTCCGCGTGTGATTTGTTATTTCGTGCAATGGTCCAATGAAATTGAATAAATTTGGAAGATTTTGCGTCCGTTCTTCTTAACTTTGGCTGTAGTGTTTTGGTCTGGGAGACAGCGTTGGCAATGGCCCTTAACTTTTTGCCAGTAGTATAGTTCTGTCCTGATTGTAGTCAGCAAGACAATGGCAGAGCAGGCAACCATAAACAACATAGTTCTGTCCTGATTGTAGTCAGCAAGACAGTGGCAGAGTAGGAACAGGGATGAGGAAGGGGGGCTGGGAGTGAACACATGCCAAAAATAGACAGCAGGAAAGGGAGGGAGAGAGAGAAGTGGGTGGGGGGAGAAGAGTAAGACGTGAGCTGGATCACTAACAAAACAATACGCGCTCGCGCGTGCGTGCATGTTTATGTGGGGTAGGTGTGTATGTTTAGGCCGCATACCAAAGATCGACGCGCCAAAGCCTTGCTTAAGGAGTCGCGTATTATAAACTGGCGCAATTAGATTGATTTGAGAACTTTTATGGAGTCTGAAAGCTCATTTTCTTCATTTTCCTTCATATGGCCATCAAGGTACAAGCCAGGTGGTTCCAAGCAGACAGATTAAAATCCAAGGATTGGGACTATTTGGGCGCTTCAAGCGGGCGCAAAGATAGGGTCACAGAATAGTGTAAAGGCCTGAGACGCGCTGTCAGCTAAGCGGAAGGCGGTGTATGTAAAGATTGTTTGTGATTTCGGTGACAACCCCCCCCCGGTGACAAGAAAAGGAGAGAAAGGGTAGTCGGGGAAACATACGTGTCGACAAATCAAGACAGACACGTGATTTGCTGAAAACAAACAAGCAGTATGATGATTTAACCTCAAGTTGCATGCACGCTGCAGCAAACTGCCGTAGAAGAACACAAGTTCTTATGGCATCTGCATTGCTTTGTATGAACTGAGCGCTTCGTCAGTCTGAGTGTGACAGGAAAGTGGGGATGTCGCTCTGTGAAGGGGACGTGGAGCAGTGTTGAGGGTTACTGCGCTGCATACAGACAGACAGTAATTGCTAAAGCATTACCTTTCTTTTTTCACTGATTCCAGAACTCACCAAAGTCTTGTACGGGTGGCAAGAAGTTTGTCTTGATTTAGTATTTCAATGAGGAGGGGACGTGTTTTCACCTGAGGGTTTTGTTGCTTTGTTTCTTTGTCTGTCACCAGAACACACACTATACACTTGTACATATACATTTTCTCTTCTCTAGTATTTCTCTCTCTCTCTCTCTCACCTGCGTTTGTCTCTCTCTCTCTCTCTCTCTCACACACAGACACACACACACACACACACACACATACACACACATGCACGCACGCACGCACGCACGCGCACACACGCACACATAGATAGATAGATAGATAGATAGATAGATAGATAGATAGATAGATAGATAGATAGATAGATAGATAGATAGATAGATGTATGCATGTGTGTGTGTGCTGCGCGCGCGCGTGCGTGTGTGTGTGCGTGTGTGTGTGTGTGTGTGTGTGTGTGTGTGTGTGTGTGTGTGTGTGTGTGTGTAAGATGGAGAGACAGACAGACAGACAGACAGAGATCCAAAGGGCACAGATGTAATCAACAAAACGCCAGTGTGCACATCTAGTTCACTCTGAGAACAGTCACCCTTCACCCAGTCAGTGTTCGAACCTCAGACCCTCCGACTACCGACCCTGTTCTATAATCACACGCCACGGGTACCGTGCAGTCCACTGTCGGCTTTCTGTCCTGTGATTCTCCTTACAAGGCACGCCCACAAGGCACGCCCACAATGCACAGAAGAGAGCAAATTTTTCCTAGGTGTAACACACTTCCCGTTCCTCTCCCCTCTTCCCTTGCCCTTTTCCCCATTCCCCTCCCACCCTCCCACCCCCTACCCCTACTACACCCATCACTCCCTCGACATGTTCTTTTGACAGCAACATTCGTCAAAATGCCAGAGTTCGGAAAACTCATTCGTTACGAAGGACGTATGCGTTTGCTGCAAACCCCAGTCCTGTATACATTGTCTTCCAGATCACACGCCATGATGATGATGAGAAAAACGCCAGTGGTATGCTACACAACCCAACGCTGGCATCCGTTTCCAGGTATAGAATACTGTTAGGACCAGAACTGAGTTTAGAAATCAGCACCCACACACACACACACACCCACCCTTCCTCCCCCCTCCCCCCCCCCCCCCCCCCCCCCCCCCCTTCACAACAACCATCATCATCATCTCGCTTCTTCTACACCTCTGACCATTTCACTTAGTTTTCAGAATGTCTTCCGCGGACATGACTTAACAATCAATTAGTATGTAAACTACCCCCTCGAAACAATCAATTACTATGTAAATGATCCTCTGTCTCACGGTAGCGTTCAGGCCTCATACTGCTGTACCCGTGCCCCTAACGTTGTGCCATTTGGGGATTTCTGAGGCCTTTATGCATCTGTCTGTTGGGAACCATCTAACATGCATCTTAAAGGGGGGGGGGGGGGGGGGGGGGGGGAGAGGGGATGGGGGGGGGGGGAATAGAAAAAAAAGAATCAACTTTTAGGAAGATCAATACTTGTGAAAACAACCCATTTATGCGTGCATATATCTTGTCGAAAACTCACTCATGGCGTATGGCGTATGAGTTCTTGGGCGTCAAGTCCAGTTTTGGTACAGACATCTCTGTCCATGCACTAGCTGCACACACACACACACACACACACACACACACACACACACACACACACACACACACACACACACACACACACACTAAGCTGACGCTCTACAGTCGCGGCAAGTGGGGGGGGGGGGGGGGGAGGGGGATGACAGAGAAGGGGGGGAGACGGGGTGGGTGACCCAAATCGACACCAATCTGATCAAACTGAAGCAAAAAAAGCGAAAGACAAATCTCCTCCGTGTCGTCAGTAATCCTCTCAATAAAGGGCGCAGGTGACAGGCATCCCATAAGGCTCCGCGACACCCCACATGACGTCACATCCCTGTTGGCATGGTCTCCTGGCAGTGCACCGGCTACCATCCGACCCCATGGAAAGAAAAAAAAAAGTGTTGTGACACTTTCTCTGAGGAGGGAGAATGCCCCCACTTCTTTGCCGTTCTCTGTGATGGAAGACAAATCCCCGCCTCTTTGCCGTTCTCTGTGATGGAAGACAATCCCCCACTCTTTGCCGTTCTCTGTGATGGAAGAGGAATCCTCACTCTTTGCCGCTGTCTGTGATAGAAGACAAATCCCCGCATTTTGCCGTTCTCTGTGATGGAAGACAAATCCCCACCTCTTTGCCGCTCTCTTTGATGGAAGACGAATCCCCACCTCTTTGCCGCTCTCTGTGATGGACGACAAATCCCCACCTCTTTGCCGCTCTCTGTGATGGAAGAGGAATCCCCGCATCTTTACCGCTCTCTATAATGGAAGAGGAATCCCTACCTCTTTGCCGCCTCTCTGTGATGGAAGAGGAATCCCCACCTCTTTGCCGTTCTCTATGATGGAAGACGAATCCCACCTCTTTGCCGTTGTCTATGATGGAAGACATATCCCCACCTCTTTGCCGTTGTCTATGATGGAAGACATATCCCCACCTCTTTGCCGCTGTCTGTGATGGAAGACAAACCCCCACCTCTTTGCCGCTGTCTGTGATGGAAGACAAATCCTCTCTCTGTGCTGTCTGTGATGGAAGACAAACCCCCCACTTTTTTTGCCTGTCTGTGATGGAAGACAAATCCCCACTTTTTGCCGCTGTCTGTGATGGAAGACAAATCTCCACTCTTTGCCGCTCTCTGTGATGGAAGACAAATCCTCTCTCTTTGCCGCTGTCTGTGATGGAAGATAAATCCCCACTCT
>JADBJO010005866.1:109316-119316 GCA_016801955.1 Conus betulinus
AATGGACAGCGAAGGTCGGCCTTTTTTTCTTTTTAATTTCAAAATCAACTTTCCAAGGACAAAAACAACTGGCACGACTGCAGCCAAATTTTACATGGCGTCACCTCGCTCCGGAACTGATGGGTGGAGTAGGTGGAGATGGATGAGGGGGGGGAGGAAACATTTGGGGCTAGGGGAGGGGGGAGGGGGTTACCGTCAGACAGTTCGTCTTGCTCCGCTTAGTCTGCTCGATTTTGCCGTGAAGTTTCAGACTAAAGGCGATGTTGTCTTTGAACACACTGTGTGTGTGTGTGTGTGTGTGTGTGTGTGTGTGTGTGTGTGTGTGTGTGTGTGTGTGTGTGCAAATGCCAGCGCAGATGCAGATAATATTGAATCTTTTTTCAATCGGAAGGCAGAATCCTATTGAACTTCAAAGAACACAGTTGCTCAAAATAACACACCCGTAAAGAAACTTGCTTGCGTGCGAGCGCAATACCTGTGTTGGGGGGGAGGGGGTGGAGGGAGGGGACAGGGTGTGTGTGTGTGTGTGTGTGTGTGTGTGTGTGTGTGTGTGTGTGTTTTCGTGGAATATGAAACTTTTTACGTCATCAAAATAATGATCTCTTGTATTTTCCGTATCGTGTTTTTGAAAAGCTGGACAGGGGGCAATTCATCAGTCCGTACCTTCTGTTATTCTCTCTTGCGGGAACGGAAAACGGTACTGACACTCAGGAACAAATCCACAGGGTGAATCTAGGATTTGTCAGGCCTTTACATCAGCACTCTCTTCATTCTTCTCATGTTTTTAATAACTCGGTTTTCGTTAAGTCACTGTGAATTTCAGGGCTCGGGTCCGTATAGCCGTTTACGGTTTCCGTTCCGGCATCCGCTATTGTGTCCGGTTCAACTGCGTGTGCGCCTGGTCTGCTGTTAGAAGCCACAGCGTGGCCAGCGTTTGAAGACAGAGAACTGTTCGTTTTCCATTTCTCGTTACAATCATGAAAAAAAAAGGCATAAAAATACTTTTGATGTTTGTACTGTATGGTCTGCAAGCTTGGTATCTTACGTTTACAAAGGTGCATCACAAACTGAAGCTTGTTCCTCTTCTTCTTTTCCTCCTCCTCCTCCTCCTTCTTCTCCTCCACCTCATCCTCCTTCTCCTTCTCCTCCTCCTCGTCCTCCTCCTTCTTCTTCTTCTTCTTCTTCTTCTTCTTCTTCTTCTTCTTCTTCTTCTTCTTCTTTCCTTTCAACCATGGCCTGATTATCACTGAGAACTGTTCTCAGTGTTGCATTCCTGCTATCCAGTATACTTCATGGAAATGAACTGACATTGTTGTTGTGTTCTTAGCGCCGGTCCTACGAAGCCACGTTTTCTCAGACTAATTCTATGAGTTGTATCCTAGCCGTTGCCAGCTTACTCGCCTTGGGCAAATTCCTCACCTACTTCAGCGTGACTTTCCATTGTAAGACATGGCACCACCAGAAAATCACGAGAAATGATGAGAACGATGGGACATGGCCATCCGCTAACCCTGTCCATCAGACATCGGTCGCTACATGCTCTGGTCAATAGAAACGTGTCCGTAACCGTCAATGTTGCCGTGACCGTATCTGGACACATGGAATAACGTGTCTTTATTTCTACTTGCGCGATTTATACCGGAACTGTGATCGTATACAGACAAATGGAATCACACCTTTAACCTCTCTGCTGGTTTCATTATGACATCGCGACGTCATGTTGTTTTAAGCTTAGCCGACCACAAAGGGTCACAGCGGGACTGCTCGCAAGTTCAAACCACAGCTGAAAATGTCGACTTTTACCATTCCCAAAGCAAGTCAGCTGACAAAACTTACAATGTGACCTGCAGCAAAGTTCCGTCACCACTTGATGTGGTCATTGATTGACGATGAGTAGACGAGACGACCAACGAAGGGAGATAATACCTGATAAACTCTTTCTCTCCCAGTCCTGCAAGGGAGGGGTTGTTATGACAATCCCAGGCATTTTTGAGGATAGTACACTCACTGAGCAGAAAGATTCAGAACCTTGACCCCCCCCCCCCCCCCCCCCCCCCCCCCCCTCTCCCCCAGCCAGCACCGAAACTGGAGTGATTGTGTGAGGAGCATTGGATACAGATCGTAACACACGACACGGACACCTGTGAGGGCTTCACACAGTAATGACATGTAACCGGACCCAGTGACGACACTGTGGCCTCTGGCGTGGGACGTGAAGCCATTGTGGGTGGGATAGCTATAGCTGCACGTGATACACAGTGTGAGAAGTCGCCACAGGCTCTTGATAATTGAACACGCTGGTTTTTGCACCTCGGAAAGGAGGGAGGGGGTGGAGTAGGGGTATTGTGCAGGGATGGAGGGAAGAAAGTGGGAGGAAGGAGAGGGTTGGGGAGGAAGGTTGGCTTCCAGCCTGGAGGTTTCTTGAATGAGAACAACATGCCTGTAGACTTTTTTTTAAATTTTGGTTTCCTTGCTTTACTTTCCTTGCTCTTTCATTTCCCAAGCAAGCGCTCAAGTATTCCTCGTTTGCCTACTTTCCGAAGGGATTCCGTTCGTGGTTGTTTACCTTCCATAGTCATTCAGTCCGTGTTTGTTTACTTTCCAGTCATTCAGTCCGTGTTTGTTTACTTTCCAAAGTCATTCAGTCCGTGTTTGTTTACTTTCCAAAGTCATTCAATCTGTGTTTGTTTACTTTCCAAAGTGATTCCGTTCATGGTTGTTTACCTTCAATCCGTGTTTGTTTACTTTCCAAAGTCATTCAGTCCATGTTTGTTTACTTTCCAAAGTGATTCACTCCGTGTTTGTTTACTTTCCAAAGTGATTCACTCCGTGTTCGTTTACTTTCCAAATTGCTGTTTTAGACCTTGTTTGCTTACGTTCCAAAGCGCTCTTTTCTCATTTTTGCTCACTTTCTAAAGTGCTTTGATACCACTTGAATACTTTTCAAAAAGTTGTTTGGGTTATCCTTTTATTTCACTCTTTGTTTGCTTACTTTACTTTCGAAAGCGATTTTTCACTCCTTGTTCGCAAACGGGATTGTCATTTTAACCCCATACCCTGGAGGATATCCCTGGTGCCTTTCTTCAGAAAGTGAATACGAAATGAGGCAGCGAAGAGTAGTGAATAATGAACAATAACGGCAACTTTTGTTCCCATGACGAAACAAATACACGCCCGTAACTCCAAAGAAATGCTGCTTACGGCACGGAATCATTTCAATTTAATCGAAGTTACCTTTTTTGCTTCTGTTCGTCCTTGTACTGACTGTATTCAAGATCGGAACGGGTAGCCAGTGTTGAACAAATGTTCATTTGTATTTGTCCATTTCTCCCGTTGTTGTTGCTTTATATGTCCGGTACGGGGTATAAAGGCAAGCTTGGGACATCCTTTTCTGGGGGGATTTTCCTTGGTTGTTCTGTGCGCTTTGTGCTGTCATATCTGCTAGGTTGTTCTGTGGGCTCTGTGCTGTCATATCTGCTAGGTTGTTCTGTGGGCTCTGTGCTGTCATATCTGCTAGGTTGTTCTGTGGGCTCTGTGCTGTCATATCTGCTAGGTTGTTCTGTGTGCTCTGTGCTGTCATATCTGCTAGTCGATTTGGTGCTGTACGCAGCATTCCTTTGGAGTTATGGGCGTGTATTTGTTTCGTCGCGTGAGCAAGAGTTACCCTACTTGTTTATTATTACTGGTACCATTCTCAGCCTGGTGTAAAGAGGATCGTCACCTTAACCCTACACTCTGAATGAAATTCCAGATACCTTTCTTAGCCTGCTGTGAAGAGGATCGTCACTTAAAACCTGGATGATATACCAGGTACCTTTCTTAGCTTGCTGTAAAGAGGATCGTCATTTAAAACCTGGATGATATACCAGATACTTTTCTTAGCCTGGTGTAGAGAGGGTCGTTACTTTAACCCTATATGCTGGATCGTGTTCCTTACTAATGAATGCTCAGATTCTGCGCTCATCCCACCAGCAAGCTGGGAGCTTGGATGCAAGGTACCCCTCCCTCCCCCCCTCTCTGTGGCACGCAGGTGGTATCAGACACAGGTGTCCATGACACCTTCAGCTGTGATGGCCCCAAACAGCGACACCCATTAATGAGGCTGATGACTGCCTGGAGCATCGCGCGGCTGTGACCGTTAGTAGGTCCGCCATGCTTGGAGAGAGACGTCGCCACAGGCTTGATTAATGACCCTTGCTGGTTGTGTACCCTGTGTGTTAATGAACGTGGGAAGGGGGGGGGGGGGGGGAGGGAGAATTGGGGTGGGGATGGGGGTTTTCCTGCCGTGGGGGGGGGGGGGGGGGACGGGTCATGCATGTGTTGTCACTTGGTTCCTTGTGTGTGCTGACTTTACCAAGCTCTGTCACTGTGCCGTTTACAAGACACAGAAGACAGGGGCAGAGTGGTGGTGGGTCGTGAAGACAGGCAGCAGAGTGGTGTGTCGTGAAGACAGGCAGCAGAGTGGTGCGTCGTGAAGACAGGCAGCAGAGTGGTGCGTCGTGAAGACAGGCAGCAGAGTGGTGCGTCGTGAAGACAGGCAGCAGAGTGGTGCGTCGTGAAGACAGGCAGCAGAGTGGTGCGTCGTGAAGACAGGCAGCAGAGTGGTGGCGTCGTGAAGACAGGCAGCAGAGTGGTGCGTCGTGAAGACAGGCAGCAGAGTGGTGCGTCGTGAAGACAGGCAGCAGAGTGGTGTGTCGTGAAGACAGGCAGCAGAGTGTGCGTCGTTCGTGGTGGTTGCGTCGTTCGTGGCATCAGCTATGGCTGCAGGAACAGTCATCAGTCACTCTGCAGCTCTCACCATGCCGTGCCACAGAGAGAACCTGACGTATGACAGTTCAATGCCCCGACGCCAGGGGAGATTTGATCATACTCGTGTCTGTCTGTCTGTCTGTCTGTCTGTCTGTCTGTCTGTCTGTCTCTGTCTCTGTCTCTCTCTCTGTCTCTCTCTGTCTCTCTCTGTCTCTCTCTCTCTCTGTCTGTCTGTCTGTCTGTCTCTGTCTGTCTGTCTGTCTCTGCCTCTCCCTGTCTCTGTCTCTCTCTCTCTGTCCTCTCTCTATCTCTGTCTCTCTCTGGTCTCTCTGTCTGTCTCTGTCTCTGTCTCTCTCTCTCCTCTCTCCTCTCTCTCTCTGTCTCTCTCTCTGTCTCTCTGTCTCTCTCTCTCTCTCTCTCTCTCTCTCTCTCTCTCTCTCTCTCTCTCTCTCTCTCTCTTGTGCAGCTTACAACGATATCCGACAGGAGTCTCAACTTTTCAGCATGGTTGCGACAGAAAATCCTAAACAATACAGTTTGTTGTCCCCTGACAATAAGGCCACGTGCATAGTCACACCCGACTGCACGACCGGCAAAACCACGGCTCTAAGCACACGGCTCGGGCCGGGTGCACTGTGGACGGCGGCTTTAGCCGTCGCCAGTAAGCTGGAAAAGCGATGAACCATGACAGGGTTTTTCTCCTGGACGGGCGGCGCACGGCCGCGCTAAACACGGCCGGATCCGGATCCCGCTGTGCCCATGGCCTAATAGGATGATAACTCTCTACTGGCTAAGTATGTTGCAGAGGCATCTAATGTTAGGAAAAAGAAACGCTCAGTAAGAATTTCTAATGTTTGAGGTTTTTTTTGTTTTTTCATGTATTTCCTCAAGCTTGATGACCTACTTAAGAAATGGTTTTGTTTTCTTCACTGGTATAGCTAATGATGAAGCGACCGTGATGATAGATGTGACCCGCGCAGCAGGAAAGATGTATAGCAGTGAATATGTGTGCCTGGGTGAGGTACTTGTTTTTATCCTCATGTTGTTACTGTTTTTTACACCATCTTGATAAAAAAACAACAACTACATATTCATTTTGAGTGAGGAAAAAGCACGTCATTATTTTCTTTTTCTTCTACATCACTTCCAGCCTCATCATTAACATTTACGTAATCCGCTGCAATTTATGTTTATTTGCATTATGTACTTTTTTTGGCGTTGCAAGTATTAATGTACACCCATTGACATAAAGATTATGTAGGCCATTGTCGACGAAAACGTATCTGAAGTGTCTGAAGCGTCTCTCTTACCGTCAATGTCTGTCTCTCTGTCTGTATATATCTGTCTGTCTCTGCCCTCTCTCTCTCTCTCTCTCTCTCTCTCTCTCTCTCTCTCTCTCTCTCTCTCTCTCTCTCTCTCTCTCTTCAACATGCACACACACACACATGCGCGCGCGCGCACGCCAAAAGACAAATCAGAAATCCATTATAAACATCTTGCGCTTATATCTAATATTGTGCGAAACGAGATTGTTGGTTCCATTGTGAAATTGCTGTTGACCACAGACTGAACATGACGGACAGATGCAGCATGGATTTGTCATCTATGACATTGAAAATGAAATGAGGCAGGGAACAGTAAACAATAAACAATAAACAAGTAGGGTAACTCTTGCTCGCGCTCCCACAAGGAAACCTAACACAGAGTAATTTTTATTCAAGACTGGCACAGCATATTGTTTATTGTTGATTGTCATCTATCTATTGTTTATTGTTTGTTGTCATCTGTCTATTGTTTATTGTCATCTATCTATTGTTTATTGTCATCTATCCATTGTTTATTGTCATCTATCCATTGTTTATTGTTTATTGTCATCCATGGACTGTGTCTTGGCCTTCAGAAGCTGGAAGTGGTTCCCCTAGTAACGACCATGCCCGACCTCCTGACCCAAGCAGCTGAATACTGGATCTTCAGTGAATGATCCCTTGCCTGTGTACCATTGTATCTCACCTCATTGTGTATCGCTGGACAAAGACCGAATGTGGAACATTGTACCCCACCTCATTGAGTATCGCTGGACAAAGACCCAATGTGGAACATTGTACCCCACCTCATTGAGTATCGCTGGACAAAGACAGTTGTCTGTGGAACATTGTACCCCACCTCATTGAGTATCGCTGGACAAAGACCCAATGTGGAACATTGTACCCCACCTCATTGAGTATCGCTGGACAAAGACCCTTGTGTGTGGAACATTGTACCCCACCTCATTGAGTATCGCTGGACAAAGACCCAATGTGGAATTGTACCCACCTCATTGAGTATCGCTGGACAAAGACCCTTGTGTGTGGAACATTGTACCTCACCTCATTGAGTATCGCTGGACAAAACCCGATGTGATGGCTCCCTCCCCAGCCCTCCTGGCTATGGTGACAGCTTCTTGCGGAGAGTAAGGGAGGTGGGAGTGTAGTGGGGGGGAGGGGGGGGGGGGGGGGGGGGGGGGGGGGGTGGAGCACAGAACGTGATGTCTTTGGTTTGGTTCTTCTTTGTCGGATCTTGGATGTTTTGTCAAAACACTGATTAATAGAAAAAAAATAGAAAAAAAAAGAATAGAATCCACACTGATTAACAGAAAAAACGAATAGAAAAAATATAGACTTGACACTGAAGCACAGAAATAATCACCACTCTCTAGCTGCGTCAGATGATAACATCTCATTGCCCCTTCCCCCCTCAAAACAAACAAACAAACAAACAAACAAGCAAACAAGCAAACAAACAAGCGAACAAGCAAACCCAACAAATGAAAAATACAAAGTGTTCTGAGTTTGATTTTTTTTTTTAATGATACGATGGTGAAGAGAACCAGATGGTCAGCTTTCTATCGGCGTCATCTTTGTCATCGGACGACGTGATGATTCTTGCACCAGACGTACACAGGATCGTGATGATTCTTGCACCAGACGTACACAGGATCGTGATGATTCTTGTACCAGACGTACACAGGATCGTGAAGATTCTTGTACCAGACGTACACAGGATCCTGATGATTCTTGTACCAGACGTACTCAGGATTGTGATGATTCTTGCACCAGACGTACACAGGATTGTCACTGTGCCTGCGGAATTAGGACTGTGTTCTGCTGGTGACGACCAAAGCAGACTCTCTGACACCAGCAGCTGATCAACTCTTGAACTTTAGTGGAATGATCTTGTCTCCAGGGAAATAGAATCCCACCTCTGTGGGTACAGCTTGACACAGACACCTGTTGATGACTCCCCACATCACCACATGGGTCTGGACCCGTGCCAGGCGCACTAGCAGTGGGCTTACCCCATTAGTATGGTCCTAGCAGTGGGCTTACCCCATTAGTATGGTCCTAGCAGTGGGCTTACCCCATTAGTATGGTCCTAGCAGTCGGCTTACCCCATCAGCATGGTCCTAGCGGTGGGCTTACCCCATCAGTATGGTCATAGCAGTGGGCTTACCCCATTAGTATGGTCCTAGCAGTGGGCTTACCCCTATTAGTATGGTCCTAGCAGTGGGCTTACCCCATTAGTATGGTCCTAGCAGTGGGCTTACCGCGTTAGCATGGGTCCTAGCAGTGGGCTTACCCCATTAGTATGGTCCTAGCAGTGGGCCTGCCCCATTAGTATGGTCCTAGCAGTGGGCCTACCCCATTAGTATGGTCCTAGCAGTGGGCCTACCCCATTAGTATGGTCCTAGCAGTGGGCCTGCCCCATTAGTATGGTCCTAGCAGTGGGCCTACCCCATTAGTATGGTCCTAGCAGTGGGCCTACCCCATTAGTATGGTCCTAGCAGTGGGCTTACCCCATTAGTATGGTCCTAGCAGTGGGCCTGCCCCATTAGTATGGTCCTAGCAGTGGGCCTACTACCCCATTAGTATGGTCCTAGCAGTGGGCCTACCCCATTAGTATGGTCCTAGCAGTGGGCCTACCCCATTAGTATGGTCCTAGCAGTGGGCCTGCCCCATTAGTATGGTCCTAGCAGTGGGCCTACCCCATTAGTATGGTCCTAGCAGTGGGCTTACCCCATTAGTATGGTCCTAGCAGTGGGCTTACCCCATTAGTATGGTCCTAGCAGTGGGTGTCATAGCAGTGGGCTTACCCCATTAGTATGGTCCTAGCAGTGGGCTTACCCCATTAGTATGGTCCTAGCAGTGGGCTTACCCCATTAGTATGGTCATAGCAGTGGGCTTACCCCCATGAGTATGGTCCTAGCAGTGGGCTTACCCCATCAGCATGGTCCTAGCAGTGGGCTTACCCCATCAGCATGGTCCTAGCAGTGGGCTTACCCCATCAGCATGGTCCTAGCAGTGGGTTTACCGCATTAACATGGTCCTAGCAGTGGGCTTACCCCATCATCAGCATGGTCCTAGCAGTGGGCTTACCCCATCAGCATGGTCCTAGCAGTGGGCTTACCGCATTAACATGGTCCTAGCAGTGGGCTTACCGCATTAGTATGGTCAAGAGGCATTGCAAGAAGTCGCCCCGGGCTCCTGGCTAATGAACCTGGGGTGGGGGAGAACCTGGGGTGGGTGGGGGGGTGTACCCAGGACGTTAGTGGACGGAAAGAGTAATGAGGCAGCTGGCTTTTGGGGGTCACGGAGTTGTGTCAGGAAGGCGAGACGTGACCTATCAGCGGACGATGTTCACAACTTGTTTGTTTTTGCTTTCCTTTTGTTGTAAAACCTGGGAATAACATATAGCGAGCATGTCAGGTAAGGTGAGATAATGCTACTTATAGCTCAGTCGACCGCGTAGGGACACTTTAGGGCTGTCACCGCGTTGAAGTCAACTCAACCTCGCTGAAAAAAAACCCTCATACACACAGCACTTTAAAACACAACTTCTAAAATCACACCTGAAATGTTGTTGAGAAGCAAACAGAGCCGATCTTCGTATGTTGTTTTACACATGACCTCAGAAACAGTCACCTGAAGGTCGTTGAGGAATGATTGTAAAAGATTTCATCTATCTGAACAAATCTTACAGAAAAATCATAATGCTTCTGCCAGACAAAAGGGACAAACAAATTACAAGACAAACGACGACACGTTTCGACCTCTTTAGTCTTCTTCAGACAAGATAAACAACAATGAGGACAAGGAAAACGTAGAAAGGAGCAATCACTTATCTTCTCAAATTTGGGCGCAAAAAAAAAACACCCATCAACTCTATTGTAAACTTCTGGCTTTGAAATCCAAGCTAATATTGAAAACTTGTTAGA
>JADBJO010005866.1:129316-149469 GCA_016801955.1 Conus betulinus
ACATCGTTGCGTTACTGGCTTGTTTTTGGACTGATGAAAGTCCCTTGAAGTCTGGAGGTTAAATGCACGTCAGTGCTTATCTGTAATAATGCTCGTAAAAAAAGAATTCTCTCTCTCTCTCTCTCTCCTCTCTCTCTCTCTCTCTCTCTCTCTGTGTGAGTGTGTGGGGGGGGGGGGGGGGCATAAGCAATATGCTGTTCATAATTGTTATGGTTCTAGGCAAAAACCTTTTACATTGCGTTTATTATTAACTTCGTTCCTGGAAGGTTGAATGAAGGCGACAATTCAAACCGTTCCGTAAGCGGATGACGACACCATCACATTTAATCATGTTTCTGCAGTAAAATATACGGTATATCAAACAGGGAAAAAAGAACTGTCATCTCTGATAGAAAACACCACAAAACCTGTAGGACAGACTTGATTTAGACAAAAAGCACTATGCTCTTAATGCGTTATTTATTTCAGTATGTATAGTACAGTGGTCCTTATACCATCATCTAAAGTCATACGTCGTATTCATTGACTTTTATAAAGTATTTGATTTCACTGCTGGAGCAAGACTTTGAAATATAAGGGGTGAAGAAACTGAAATGAAAGGAAGAAGAAATGACCAATGACGAGCATGAATAAGCTTGTTCAAAGCCAGTCCTTAAGCCACTGAGATCTTGCCTAGTCGGTTATATGCTTTACATGGATAATACAGGGAGACATTTCTTGCCCAGCACCATTTCATCTAATCGCCTGCCGTGCACATAATGCACGCTGTAAAACCTGATTGTATGGTAATGTTGCTTTATTGGTGTTAAGGCATCAGAGAGTCTGGGGAAACTTTTTTAAAGTTTGTCTTTGACTAACTTTGTTCATCAGATCATCATTTTCCTACGTTGATACTGATTTTACAAAATGTGCAAAGAAGTTGAAATTGGAAACTATTGTGAAGCGTTGGAGAGAGATCCCCCGGCTATCTTTTTTTCAACTTGTTTAAACATGGATTTAATTTGAAACTTGTTGGGAGAACTTAGGCAACGATGTATGGGGATGTCTGTGCATTGGCCTGTTAACAGTCAATATATACCATGCAGTGCTTAACATGTTAAATGTACAGTGCTGAATTTAAGGGTCTTAATACAGATGTGAGTCTGATGGAAAAAATATTAATCTGTTTGCTCTAAAAAGATGTTTACTAGTATTATGAAAACAGTAAAACCTGGGTTTACAGTAAATTTGACAGATACCTATCATACTTAAAATGTTATATAAAATGCATAAAATTGTACTGACATATCATCAAGATGGCACATCATCATCTACTTAACAAATCGTGTCAAATGTTGCTATACCTGCATCACCAAGACCCAACCATTGTTTTTACTATCTTCTATTTGCCCTGTGTTATACAGATACAGATTTGACAAGATCTGGCCAAATCAGGAAGTTACTGATGAAAAGTTTTTTTTTTTTTAAAAAAAAAAAAAAACAAAAAACAAAGTTGCGAGAGATGATGATTCCATTACATGTAACAGACAGGAAAACGGAACTTTTAACCAAAGCACGCTTCAAGTTATGTTCGACTCTCGATCTGTCGCTGACACTCGAAATCGATCTGTCGCTGACACTCAACCTGTGTGAACGTAAACATGTCATAGCAAGAAACTTTGAAAAAATAGAGCAGGGTAAAATAGACTGAAAACTGGGTGTGTCCCCCATTGAGAGACTGTGGTTTGGAGAGACTGTTGTAGACTGTTCCCGCCATGTCCTGCAGAAACCGAAGCTTATTTTGTAGACAATTGGCCTAGATAAACAGAAATACGAGAACACCTTCTCTCTCCTTAGCGACATCATGACAGCCTCTGCAGGCAGACTAAAAGAAACTCTTCTTCTACCTTTGTGACAAATCAACATCACTGCGTCATGCATCTTAATTTTTTTTGTCACAGTATTTCAAATTCGAAACAGTGACCGTCCACGTGGCCTGGTTTATTGGCTTTCTTTAGACTGTGGCAAAAAACATCACAGAATAAGCAACATACAATGGGAGGGGGGGTTGGGGGGGGGGGGGGGGGCAAAGCCAAGTAAACAAGCGCAAGGGCACACGTTTGCAGGATTGCTAAATAACTACTTAATGAAGGGAAGGTTGGAAGGGAAGAAGCGCAGGAATGATTGTAACTTCGGGGCACTATCTCCCATTATCCTTATCATCAATCATCATGGGCGCCTGGGACTTTGCGTAAAAGATGTATCCTGTATGGAGTGAATTTCAGTTGATTGTGTTGGCTCTGATAGACCGACCTAGGAGCAATGTAACTCTCCTCTCTCTCTCCTCTAGTCCTGCTCTCTCTCTCTCTCTCTCTCCCTTCTCTCTCTCTCCTCCTCGCCTCTCGCTCTTCTCCCTCCTCCTTCTCTCTCTCCCTCTCTCTCCCCCTCTCTCTCCTCTCCCCTCCCCTCCCTCTCTCTCTCTCTCTCTCCCTCCCTCTTCTCCATCTCTCCTCTTCCCCCAGTTCTCCCCTGTCCCTCTTCTGTCTCTCTCCCCCTCCTCTCTCTCCTCTCTCTCTCCTCCCTTTTCCTCCTCCCATCTCCCCTCTCTGTCTCTCTCTGTCTGTTCTGTCGTTCCCTCTCTCTCTCCACTCTCTCTCACTCTCTCTCTCCTGCCCTCCCTTTCCGCCCCCCTTGTTCCCCTCTCTCTCTCCTCCTCTCTCCTCTCTCCTTCTGTCCTGTCGCTCCCTCTCTCCTCTCCCTGTCTCTCTCTCTCTCTCTCCTCCTCCCTTTCCTCCCCTTCTGCCTGCCTCCCCTTTTCCTCCCCATCTCTCCCTCTCTCTGTCTGGTCTGTCTGGCTGTCTGTCTTCTGTCCTCTCGCTCTCGACTCTCATCCACCTCTCCCTCCACTAACCTCACCTCTCCGCTCCTCTCTCTCTCTGTTCTCTAGCCCTCCCTTTCACTTCCCCCATCTCCTGCTCCTCTTTCCCTCGTCTGTTCTTCGGCGTCCTCCATCTCTTCTCTCATCTCTCCTCCTCCCTCTCCTCCTGCTCATTGCCCTGCATCCCTCCTCTGCCCTGCCCATGTTTCTCCTTCCCTTTCTACCACCCTCCTCTTTCCACTTTCCCTTTTCCTCCCGCCATACTCTCTCTCCCTCTTCTGGCGTCTCTTTGTCTGTCTGTCTGTCTGTCTGTCTGTCCTCATCTCAGCTCCTCTCCCTACTCTCTCTTTCTTCCCCTCTCCCTCCTACATCCGCTCTCTCTCCTCTCTCCCCTCTCCCCCCTTCCCCCTCCATCCCTCATCTCCTCTCTCCACCATTCCTCCACCTCCTCTCATCTCTCTCCTCTCTCTCTCATCTCTCTGCCCTGTCCTTCCCTCTCTGCTCTGCCTCGTACCTCCCTTTCCTCGCCCCATCTCTCTCTCATCTCTGTCTCTGTCTGTCTGTCTCTCTCTCCTCCTCTCTCTATCTCCTCTCCTTCCTCTCTCCCCTCATTCATCTCTCCTCCTCATCTCAGAGTCGCCTCCCTATTTTTCCCCATCACCCCTCGCTCGCTCTCTGTCTCTGTCTGTCTGTTCTGTCTGTCTTTCTCTCTGTCTCTCATCTCCCTCCTCTCTCTCCCTCATCCTGGGCACTGTAACCCCTCGTTCTCCTCTTCTCAGTCCAACTTCAACAACATCCACGTCGCCCCGCTTCCTGTGCTGGACCGCGTTGCTCTTTCTTCTGGCCCCAAATTAGACAATCTGACGGGCAACCACCAATATTCCTCCTCCTCCCTCTCTCCTCCTCTCTGAACCTCTGCTTCCAGGACAGAGGTCAGAGACTTCCCTGCATATGACAAGAACTAGGTTGGGGTGGGGGGGGGGGGGGGGCCCGAGGTGATGGAGGGGAGCGAATATTAGAGGGAAAGTGTAAGTCCCGGGCAATGGGATACCTCGTATTTTTAATGCAAACATTTCCACGCACACTGCTCTAATATAATGGCTCAATGGATTGAACTCCCCTCCCTCGCCCAGCTGTCTTTCTGTCTGTCTAACCGTGTCTTCCCTCTCCCTCTCACAAAAAGTCTCTCCTCTCTCTCCTAACCTCTCCTCTCTCTCTCTCTCATCATCTGTTTGTTCTTCTCCTTCTCCCTGCTTCTCTCTGTGTGGTCTCTGTTTCTTCCTCTGTCCTGTCATCTGTCCTCTCCGCCTCTGTCTTCTGTCTGTCTGTCTGTCTTCTCTATCTCCTCCTCTCTTTCTCCTCCCTTCTCTTCCCCTCCCTCCTCTCCTCTGACCTCTTCTCTTATCTCTTCTCTTTCCTCCCTTTGCTTTTTCACACTCTCTCGCACGCCCATCTCTCTCACGGTTCCACTCACCCTCTCTCGCCTCCCTCCATCCCTGGACCATCCCTCCTGCCACTCGCCTTTTCTGTTCGCTCCCACTCACCCTCACTCTCACCCCTTTCTCCCCTCTCTTTCTCTTTCTTCCAACTCTCTAATTCCCTGTCTGTATGTTGTCTAACTAACGGATACCTCTCTGCTGTCTATGGTCGTTCGCACACCCATGTAATCTCATGTGAATGGTAATCGCAAGCTCCAGTTAGTCCTGGTCTGTCTGTCGTCTGTTGATCCTGTCTGCTCCCTCCTGTCCCTCTCCTCTCTCTCTCCTCCTACTCTCCCTCCTCTCTCTCTCCTCTGGGGGGTGCCGGGGGCGGTGTCCTCCCTCTCTCTCTTCCACGGGTCTCCCTCCACCCTCGCCCTCTCCTCGCGTCTCACCCATCTCCCCTCTCACACCCACACACGCAACAAGCCCGCACTCCGCACAGCAAAACGCAACCAACCGCGCCCCAACGAACCACACACGCAACACAACCGACTAAGCTAACCACAACACAACAACCAACACACCACACTACAGTCACAACACAACACCCAACATGCACACCACCACACACCACACACACAACCCAGATAAAGAAGGCAGGGAGCAGAACCAGCAGAAGAGAAGAGATAGATGCAGAAGACACAAGAGAGGGGAGGGAATAGGGACAACAACGGGGAGAGCAGAGCATATCTATCGGATACGGGGAACCAGAAAAACAGAGAACTGTCCTTATTATCTTTGTTTTTTTTTTTTTTTTTCCCTCGACCCTCACCCTCCGCCTCGAGCCTCTAGGGCTGTAAAAAGGAACCTTCTTAAAAAACAAACTATACACTACGCTTCAGCTTCCACACCCTGTAACCTCTGTGTCTTTAAAATGGTACGCGCTCCCCTCGCTCTCATCCCTGGCTCTCCTCTCCTCTCGCCCCCCTCTCTCTGCCCTACCGCTCTCTCACCTCTCTCACTCCTCTCTCCCACTCATCATGCTCCCTCTCGTCTCTCTCCCTCACCACCTCTTCCTCTCGTCGCTATCCCTCGGCGCAGTCGCAATCTGAGACTTCAATCCACTCACAACGGCCCGCTTTATCATCCATTATCGATCGTGGATCAAATAAAATCGAATTCTGAGCCCCTCCCCCCCCCCCCAAACCCCCCCCCCCTTTCTCCACACACACCTTCCCATCCCACACCCCCACCTCCACAATCCTCCTCAAACTATTTTTCTCCCCTCTGCCCCCCTCCTCTCTCCCCTCCTCTCGTTCCATCCCTTCTCATCTCTCCCTACCATCCTCTCCCCGTCCTCTCACTCCTCTCATCACTCCCTACTCTCTCTCATTCTCTCCCTCACCACACCTCTTCTCTCTCCCTACCCCTCTCTTCTTTCCTTTCTTTCCTATCTTTCACCCCCAACCACCCCCCACCACGCACCCCCTCATTCTCTCTCCTGCGCCTGTACAACTATACACTTTGCGTCCCTCATTTCCCCTTGCTCAGTCAAGTGTTGCTAGAAGAGTTTTATCTTCCTGTTCATCAGCTAAACTACAAATCAATCACAACGGGATTGCACAGAAGCGTCGTGCACACAGTGTGTGGTGCTGCGCGCGCAACGTGTCTGTGTAGTTTGCTACTGTACAATAAGTCGTTGTGTGTTCCGGTGTAGTCTGTTGTGTGTTGTTGTGTACACTGTGTGTGTGTGTGTGTGTGTAGCACACAGTGAACTGGATTTGGAGTGGAAAGACAAAATTGAAGCATAGGTGGAGGAGGCCGCCGAACGCACGTTCCTAGTGGCGGAAAAGGTGTGGTAGTGTAATCGTGGTGGTGTGTGTGGTTGGTGTGGATGTGTTGTGTTGTGTCGTGTCTGGTTCAGCATCCACAGTCCAAGTCAACAGACAGGGGCGGTTACGAGGGGCCAGACCCCGGCCTGTCTGTAGCGACTACTGACACACTGCCAATGTGGGAGAAATGCAGTTGGACTGGCCCTAATCCTTGGATCCCCGACCGGTCCCGACGCTGCACGCCAGTCTATACTGGCAGTGGACATAGCCGCCCCAGCTATCCCCGGCACCACCGACAAAACAAGGATCGAAAAAAATGAAAACAAATCGAAATCACAGTGAAAAACAACGCTCACACAAATCATCCTAGACCACCCCGAGAATTTTTGACCGAAGCTGGTGGCCTTTTTTTTTTTTTTTTCCTTTTTTTTTCCTTTAAATTTTTCATTTAAAATATCTAACAATAATGTTGTTCTTTCCCTCTGACAAAAAAGAAAAACCCAGGGAAAGCACGTGCCAGACATCCAATAAACTGTAGAAGAAAGCGCTGAAAGCTTGGAGAACGAAAGAAAGTATTGCCGCAGGGTAACATTTTCTATTCCTCACACTGGAAATCTCTGTGACCTTAACTGCGATAAATACCACTCTGAGGCCCTGTGGTCTGCTGAAGCACAAAAAAATCATCCGTCGTTACTTCCTTTTAGATAGACACAAACAAAAAACAACTAAAAAACAACTTTTATTTATTTTAAGTTTTGCTTAACTGAACTAATTGTTAGAAGCATAGAGGGGATTAGAGTTCCGCATTGCGTAGACAAACAAAGTAAACAGACGAACAACCTTTGTTTCGTTCCACTTCTTTGTCTAGTCCTTAATCGGTGGTAACCGAACCCCCCATCGCTCTTTTTGCTAAATATTATGGCTTCTTTTCCGCTATTCATACTCAAGTCCAGACAAGGCTCAGTAGATCACTCCATTTTGAATACCTTATGACGATTATAACACAATACCAACTACTCTCGGACCCGCGAACTTGTCGCGCCACCCCAATCATCTACCTCCCTGACCCTACTCTTCCTAACTCTCTCTTTACTCCTCCGTCCACTACCCTCTTCTCCCTCTATCCCGTGCCCTCCCCCCCCCCCCCCCCCCCAACCCCCCCCCAACCACCCCCCCCCCCCCAACCCCCCACCCCCCCGCCCCCCCCCCCCCCCCCCCCCCCCCCCCACCCCCCCCCCCCACCCCCCCCCACCCCCCCCCCCCCCCCTCACTCCCGCCCCCCCCCCACACCCCCCCACCCCCCACACACACAAACACACACACAACACCCACACACACCCGCCTTGACGAAATCAGAAAATTTGGGTTTAGTGCGGCCAGGGCAAAGATCAACCGCATATTCCATTAATATCGCTCCTCCAGATTAACCTTGTCCATACGCCTAAAAGAGAGGCAAACGTAAAATGAAAAGGCAGGGCAGAACAGGATAGAAGAATCAAGATTCGGTCGGGAGAGACGAAGAGGGGATGTGAGCAGGGGGGTGGGGCCAACCAACAAACGCAGCAACTCGCGTGGGTAGTTGCCGCCCACCACCAACAGCCATCAGAAAAGAGACGAGTCTAACTTGTTGTTCTGCTCCATCACCTCCTACTACTCACTACACTCGATATCCCACCGCCCCCCCCCCCCCCCCCCCCCTACCCAGCCCCCCCCCCCCCACCCCCACCCCCCACCCCTCAACAACGCGCCCCCCCCTCCGCCCCCCCCCCCCCCTCAAACCGCCGGCCCCCCCCCCCACCCCCACCCCCCCCCCAGCCCCGGAATGACCACAACCGCCGCACCGCCCCCACCCCCCCCTCCAACCAGCCCACAACTGCGCCCGCCCCCCCCACACCCCCCCCCGCACCGCCACCCCCGCCCACCGCCCACCGGCCCCACCAGCCCACCCCCCACACCCCCCGTACCGGCCGCGGCCACCCACAACCGCCCCCCCCCCCCCCCCCCCCCCCCCCGCACCCCCCCCCCCACCCCCCCTCGCCCACCGAACCGCCCCCCCCCCCCCCCCCATCCCCGCACGCCGAACCACCGCCCCCCCCCCCCCCCCCCCCCCCCCCCCCCCCCCAGCCCCCCCCCCGCCACCCCCCCCCCCCCCCCCCCATCCCCCCCCCACCCCCCCCCCCCCCCGCACCCCCCACACCCCCCCCCCCCATCCCCCCCCCCCCCCCCCCCCCACCCCCCCCCCCCACCTCCCCATACCACCCCTTGGGACTTACTCCACCCCCTGTGATCACTCAGTCTTCTCTCTGCCCCTGTCTCTGTCTGGCGCGGTTGTTGACAATTGTTTGTGGTTTGTGCTTATTGTGTTTGTTGTTGTTTCTTCTTGTTCAAGATTTTCATGTCTCTGCTTCGGCTTCCGGCGCTATTAATTTGGCTGGGGGGGTTGGGGTGAGACACGAGGAGTAGGGAGTGCGATGGCTTCGCTGCCGGGCAAGTATTCTAAAATCTCTCCTCGCTCTCTCCTCCTCCTCCCTCTTCACGTGTCCTCTCTCTTCTCGCTCACCTTCCTCACGCGACGCATCCTCGTCTCCCTCTCCACCCCCTCTCTCTCTCCTCGCGCGTTCTCCCAACATCCCACCTCTCATCTCCCTCATCGCTCTCCTCCACCACTCTCTTCTCTCTCTCTCTCGCTTCCATCCGGGTCTCTCTCCTTTCTTGTTTTAAGTCCTCAGAAAAGAGTGCACGAATCCCATAATCGTTTTCAAGAGACAACGGCAAGGGGGACTTGGGTCCAGGGGTGATCGGTCGCTTATTTTTTCCGCCTTCTTTCGGTTCTTCTGTCCCCTCTTCTTTCTCCTTTCTTTGTCGCTTCTCTTTCTTTCTGGCTTTCCCTTTCTTTGCCTCGTCACATTCCGTTTATCAACTTATCCGAGTTTTCCTTTTAGGTTATATATCTTCTTCCTCCTCATTATCTTTAGACTGTTTTATAGTTATTGTCCTTTCTCTTTCTCTTTTCTTTTCATTCTTCTTTGTTTTTTTTTTTCTCCCGTCCTTCTTCTTCTTGTCTTCTTCTTCTTCTTCTTCATCCTGCTCCTTTTTCTTTTTTCTCCTCCTCCTCCTCCCCCCCTCCTCCTCCTCTCCCCCTTCTCCCCCCCCCTCCTTCGGTGCTATTCTTTTCCTTCCCGTGGCCTTCTTCCTCATCCTTCAAAAAAATCATTTCCTCCTCTGCTCTTCCTTCTTTCCTTGTTTTCTAATTTTTGTCTCTCTGCTTTTTTTACACAGATTGCAATTACGGTCAGATAGGTGGCGCGCCTGTGTGTAGTGTGGTGTGTGTGTGTGTGTGTGATGTTGTGTGTGGTGTGTGTGTGTGTGTGGTGTGTGTTGTGAGGAGCGATATTGCTCTGAGAGAGAGAGAGAGAGAGAGAGAGAAGACGGAGATAGAGAGAGAGAGAGAGACAGACAGACAGACACCGACAGACAGACAGACCGACAGAGAGCAGACAGATAGACAGACAGACAGACAGAGAGAGACAGACAGACAGACAGCCAGACAGACAGTAGACAACAGACCAGACAGAAGACACTACAGACAGACAGACAAGACAGACAGCGAACGGACGGGAGATTTTGCTTGTAGACATATCAGATACAAGTTACTTGTTAGTGGCCGGTCTGCTTGTTTTCTATAGGGACAAAAATCTTGTTCGTTGATGATTAAAAGGCGGAAAATGTAAAACACACTACGTCCACAAGAACACGTATCTGACGCAGGTACCGGTATTCATTCATCATCGTTTGTGAATGTTAAGAGTTTGTTTTGATAATCACGTTCAATGCTTCACGCTCAAACGCATTATATGCTTGCTGATAGCCTGAGATGTATTTGCTTGTTTCTTTGTTATTATGACAATTAAAAACATATAGGTTTGCGCGATCGCAATGTTAATACCCCTCTACCTCTTTATCGCTTTGTGTGGACGTTATAAACTCTTTGTCGGCACCTGTGTTGTGAAAAAAACAAACAAAGCGATTTAAAGCACTTAAAACGAAAGAAGACATGGTTTATAGCTTAGTTCCATTCTGTCACATTTCACGTAGCTACTGAGACCGCGAGTACAAGAGGCAGTCACAACATACATGCTGCATTCATAGACAATCCTGAAAGACAATTTTTACATGCTGCATTCATAGAACTCCTGAAAGACACCATAATTCTATGGATAGAGCTCTTCAACAGCAAGTAGAACAGTCAAACTACATGCTGCATTCATAGACATCCTGAAAGACACATTCTATGGATAGAGCTCTTCAAAACAGTAGAACAGCAAACTTACATGCTGCATTATAGACATCCTGAAAGACACATTCTATTATGTTACCCCATTTATAGACAAAACATATACCTGAACAGGGACAAACATCTCTACAAAGCTAGCTGACAGTTCCATAGACATCACTGAAGGACGAGCGTTCTATACATGCTGCCATAACAGACAATCCTGAAGACACCCGTTTTTCCATAATGCTGCTGCATTCATAGACATCCTGAAGGACACCAAAAACACGTTTTACAATGCTGCCATTCATAGACATCGTGAAAGACAAACATTCTTTAAACATGCTGCATTCATAGACATCGTGAAAGAGGACACGTTTAAACATGCCGGCATTCACAAGGACATCCGCATTCACGACTTGTGAAAGACACATTCTACTGCTGCATTCACACGGACATCGGTGAAAGACACATTCTACATGCTGCATCATTCCAGGCACGTTTTTAATGCCGCATCCTGATTGTGAAAGACACATTCTTCTGCTTCACGGCGGAAGACACATTCTAAGAGCATTCTTCACCGGAAAGCAGAACTCTGCAGGAACTGGGGGAAATGGTTCCCAGGACAAACGCTGATTCTGACTTGATACAGTCATACGAGTCACTGGTGGTGGAAAACTTTCTAATTACTATTATCTATCCTCTATCCATGGGGGTAATCCAGGGACGTGGTTTTAAGTCCAGCACTGTTTTTTTCAAAAACACGTTGATCAATACGCCTGGGCAAGAACCATCCGACCAGAGACTGCGTGGAGTATATTCTGCCAAGGCAAGTCGTGTTCACCAGTTTTATAATCGTTCTCATCCACATGCTAAAGGTATCGTGTCAATTCGGATGTAAAATCACGAGTTAAAAACATTGTTGGTATTTCGTCTGCTTGTAAATGATCTAAACTTCTACTGTGTAGGAAAAAAAAAATTGCTATTACTCACACAGGCCGAAAGAAATTGACAAACGGGGTCACTACACAAACACAAACAGCGTTTTTCGACCTCTTTGTAACTTGTCCAGTGCAAGACAAATAAAAGTTTGCTTCCTTTTCCCTTTGCGCATGCAGTCACCCAACCTCAACTACGGCACTACCTTCTATGACACTAACCATTCCTATGACACTATTAACTCTTTCTATGACACGTGTCGCTACTACGCACTACGAAACCTTCTAAACGACAATAACCTTCCTACGACACTACACGGACTATGACGTTTCGACCTTCCTAGAATTACCAACCTTCTTGTCGACAGGCAGACCTTCTACGACCCAACCTTCTAATGTCACTAACCTTCTGTGGCTTAACCTCACTTGTGGCTTAAACCTCCTATGACCATTAACCGCCGAGTGATGCCCAACCGTCTTCGACAACTAACCTAACTACGAACACACTAACCTTCTATGGGGCACTAACCTTCTACTGCACTCAACCTCCTATGACACTAACCTTCTATGGTACCAACTTCCTACGAAGGACACAAAGACACCAACCTTCACTACAGACCAAACAACCTTCTATGGCACTACAATCCACCGTCTTGGCAGTACCCTTCTGCCCTTCTGCTGCATTAACCCTCCTATGGCATTAAACGTTAACCTCCTCTCTGGCAACCCCCAACCCTTCTTCGCACAACTAACCTCTACGAACACTAACCTTCAGGTGATCACTAAACCTCCTACCGGCACTACCTCCATGACCCATACCTTCTAACCTTCTATGCAACTGACCTCTATGCCAGTAACCTTCTATGACACTCACAACTAACCTTCTAAACAGTGTGTCGTCCTGCCAGCAAAACAAAAACCATCTCCATTGCGTATTCCCCCACGCCTACCGAAGCAATTTTGAAAACCATAAATGGTTTGCCAACACAATCTTTTGAAGTGTATGGAAAACGCGAATATTTGTCATACCAAGAAAAAACAAAGGAGTGCTTCCTAAATTCACAAGCGCACTCAAAGTTGTTGAATGCTACAAACCCTAACTCGGCACAAACCCTTACATCAACCCCGAAACACAGTGTCGTTTGTCTGCTGGGTTCTTAGTTCTTGCCTTTGTTTCTACAATCAAATTTCCTTAGCGATTCCTAAATACAGTGAAGGACAGCCATTCCTTAGACTATAAACTGAGAAGGATCCACATTGCTTCAGAGCAAGAGACGTTTGCTGAGTTGTTGTATTTCCCCAGGTTTTCCATGCCCCAAGAAATGAGGTCACCGTGATGAAAAGAAAGGTGTACTAATCAATCTGATGCACATGACTTACTCAATGTTCAAAAGAACCTGCAACATTACATTGTACCACTTTACATAAGGAGTTGTTATCCATTGAACGTAAACAGCGTAATAAAGTAACAACATTCTGATTCGATTCTTTTAAAAATACAATAGCATATCCTCTATGCCTAAAAATCTTACAAACTGACGTTTATTGTTGCAGGCAAAAAAGAATTGGCATATAGAAAAACGCTTTTGAATCAATCTTGATTAAAACATCAAAATTAAAAAAAAAATGAGGTTGTTATCTTGTTTGCTACCATAGGAAAATATCCCTCTTTTTTTTTATTTGCGTTTGAGTCTCCGCGCAAACTCGAAGACATTCCTCTCTGTCCAAACAGATGCAGAATCACCATCACAAACAGGAGAAAAAACAGGGGGACCACGACGCTTTGCATTCCCCTGTGGTTTTTTCAAACATTTATTCATACAACTCGTCAGAACGGGAAAATAAGCGTAATTGACAAGATTGTTCCGCCGGCAGTTCCGCGGGGCATTCTCTCCTACTCCCACGCCAGACCCTCGTTTTAAATGATTTTGGAATGGTAAAGTTGTTTAACGACTCCACTCTTTGCTCTCTTCTGACCAGCCACGGGACACCCATGTTTTTCTTTCTTTTCTTCTTCTTTGAATTTTCAAGGTTATGCTGATCTTTTGAGATCGATTTCTAATCAGATTATATCGTTTAGTGCTGCTGTAAGGACAGAATTATGTCTACGGCTACGGAACGACGACTGCATTCACAACCAACCTACTGGAGTGAAGTTCCCAGTACGGGGTGGGCCTCTGTGTTGAGACCTCGTATCGAGAGGAAACACACTGTCGGTGATCTCTCTGGCCCGAAACACAATATTCAACCGTGGTATCATCATGGCCGTGTATTCACCATCTTGCTCAATGCACTGTTGCACTCCCCTCTACTTTCACACCCCCCTCGTCCGTCTCTTCTCTCTGTCTCTTGTCCCTCTGTCTTTGTCTGCCTGTCTGTGTGTCCACTCTTTCTGTGTGGTCTGGTCTGCCTGTTCTCTCTTCTTCTCTTTCTCCTCTATTTCTCTCTATCTCTCTGTTTCTCTCTGCTCTGTCTCTGTCTGTCGTCTGTCTGTCCCCTCCCTCCTTGTGCCGTCCTCTTCTTTCCCTTCCTCCTCAATTCCCCACTTTTCTTCTCTTCCCCTCATCCATTATTATTCTCTTTCCTCTCTCATTCCGTCTCCTTTTTTTCGTCTCTTCCTCATCATTATTCTCCTTCCCTCCTCATTCTTCTTGCTCATGTCTTCCTCTTCCGCCTCAAACTTCTCTTTCCTTCTAACTCCTCCTTCCCTCCTCATTCCTTCTCTCTTCTCTTTGCCTCTTCAGTACTCTCTCGTCCTCCTTTACTCTCCCTCTCCTCCGTTACCTCATTCCTTTTCCCCGCTTCTCCTTTCTTTTTCATTCTTTCTTTTCCCCCCCTTTTTTTCTCCTCATATTCCCTTCTCATTCTTCTTTTTATCTTCTCCTTTCACCTAATTCTTCGCTTCCTCATTCTTCCCTTTCCCTCTTCATTATTTTCTCTTTCTTCCCGCTTTCCTCCATTCTCTTCGCTATCTTCTCTTTCTCAAGTTCTTATTCTTCTTTTTATATCTATTCCATTCTTCTTCCTCGTTTTCTCTGTCCTCGTCGTTTCTCTTTGTCATTAATTTCCTCTTCCCCTCAATTCTTCCTTTTCCGGCCTCTCATTTAATATATGTCTTTTCCTTCTTTTCTTTTCCCCTTTTCCAACCTTCTCTTTTCTTTTTTCCCCCCTCATTTGATATCTATTCTTTTCCCCTTCTCTTTTTTTTCGCATTCTCCTCATTCTATTCCTCCCCCCTCTTCCCTTCTCCTCCCGCCTCTTCTCTTTCCCCCTTCATATTCTCCCTTCTTCTTCTTTCCCATCATATATCTTTTTTTTTTTCTTTCCCCTCTTCTCTTCCTCCTCATTTTTTCTTTCCTCATTCATGTCTCTTGCTTCTTTTCCCCTCATCTTCTCTTCCTCCTCATTCTTCTCTATTCCTCCCCATTCTCTCTTCCTTTAATACCCTTCCTCTTTCCTCCTTTACCCATCACTCCTCCTCCTCCTCCTCCTCCCCTCCTCTTCACTTCCTTCTTCATATTCCTCCTCTTCTATCTTTCCCTCCTCTTCTTTTCTTTCTTCCTTCCTCTCCTCCGACTCCACATTTGCCATCTCTTTCCTCTCCTTTTCCCTTCCTTCCTTCTCTCTCCTATCTCCCTCCTTCCTCCTCCCTCCTTCCTCTCCTCCTTCCTCTTCACTGGTTCTGTTTAAAACTCCGGGAAGCTTAAGGCGGCCAGGATAGCTCCTCTTCAGTCCTGTGCTCTTCTGACTATTGACTCCATCCCAGCAGAGAAGCTACTCCATTGCCTCCATTTCTCTTCTCTCCTTTCGTCCTCCTCCTCCTCCTATTCATGAGAAAAGAAAACTCCAAGTTTTCAGCAGGTCAGCGGCACCATAGCTACACCCATCTCTTTCTGTTTTCACTATTCCGCGTTTTCCTCCTCCTTTAACCATCCCCTCTCCTCCTCCTCCTCCTCCCTCCTATCGCCCTCCTCCCCTCCTCCTTCCTCGCTCCTCCTCCTTCTGCCTTCCTCTTCTTTTTTTCCTTTGTGTGAATGGGGCAATTACAACTCGCAGCCCCAGCTCTGACACAGTTGCAAGCACAGCTGCTGTGGACTGGCAGTGGTGTGTTTCTGGATTTGGCAGCTTCGGATTGGCAAACGGGAGCCGTTCCCTTCGTTTGCCAGGCTGCTTTTGAACCACCGATTGGTGTTTGTTATCTTAGGGTTTTAGACATTGTCAGAGATTCGACCCTCTTTAGTAGCCACTGCTCGAGTTTAAAGCCACTGCTCATGAATGGATGAAGGTCGAGGGCCTAATAACTCGCGATGTGCAACTGTCTGTCGAACTCTATTGTGTATAAAGTGTGTCATGGAGTGTATACTATCATGTCATCACTATTTCTTCGAGTCATTGGCAACACCTAGCTGCTCGCTCTGTAATTGCTGGAACGGTGCTCGGTACTTATCCTTAGGAATTTATTGTTTCATTGTACTTTTAGTCCCCTTGCGGATTCATTCCAAGAACTGGCCCTCAGAACCACTTTGTGTCTTAAGAGGCTCCATTTCACACGCCAGCCACACTACCATTCAAGCACATACTGTCCAGTCGTTAGCCAGAAGCATCTACACTAGTAGATATGAAGGCTTACCACCACCCCCTATTGTCTTACAATCTGAGACAATCTAAGACAGCAGCAAGAGCTTTGTTTTAGTAATTCATTCAATATATAATATATATATATTATAATTGTTGTGTGTGTGTGGCTTGCGTGCGCCGCCGCGTGTGTGTATCTGTGTGTCTGTCGTATGGATATGGATTCTGTACGCTGTCAGCGAAGGATTTATCATTCAAGCTCAGCCGCTTTCCTTCCTCCTTTCCCTCCACCCAGACCGAATGATTGCTTGCCGTTTTCTAAATCCTCGCTTGCTAGTGTTTCACTCAACACTGTATTGTGCACAACTCATCATCATCTCCCTCCACGTTTCATTTCGCCCCGAATACCTGCACTTGTGGTTTTCCCTACTGTGTTATTTAGCTCTCTCTCTCTTCCTCTTTCTCCTCCGTTCTCCTCTCCTCTCCACCCTCTCCTCCCTTCTCCTCACTCCTCTCCTCTCTCTTCCGTCGCCTCCCATAGCTCTATCTCCTCCCTCCTCCTCTCCTCTCCCTCTCTCGACGAACCAAGCACCCCGACTCACCGCTCACGACCGCACCGGACGCACATAACGCGCACGCACGCACACACACACGCACACACACACAACACACACACACACACACACACCACACACACACACGCACGCACCCAGCGCACGCACGCACGCACGGCACACACACACACACACACACCCTACACACCTTCCTATTCGCCCTTTCACTCAATGCTGTGTTTCTTCTTTCAACTCTCCTTTGGTCACCACACACAGTTTTCTTTCATGGTCTTTACTGTCCTAGCCGACCGCAAGGAGCACGTCAGCTCTTTCACCAGTTTATATCAGTGTCATTCCGGACTGATTTGGTATGAACACCTATGCAAGGACAAGCCTTTTGACTGAAGTCAGCTGGTTTTGGAATGTCGCTTTGATTTCTGGTCACAGAAATTTCTGTTTTGGTGGTCACCCCACAATTATCTCATGCTCCCTCCCCCCCCCCCCTTCCCCCACTGAATGTTTTTGAGTTCTCTCTCTCTCTCTCCTCTCTCTCTCTGATACACGCACTACGCAACACACACACACACACACATACGCACGCGCATGCACGTACGCACGCAACGGCACACACACACACACACACACACACCCACACGCGCGCCGCGCCGCGCGCGCGCGCGCGCGCGCGCTCGCACGCAAGCACACACACACACACACACACCACACACACCACACACACCCACACACCCACACACACACACACACACACGCACCACGCGCAACCAATTGAACTTGGAATTTTGACATTGATTTTTAGTAACAATGAAATCCCCTCTTCTGTCATCAGTGCAAACTGATAGGTGGATAGACCATAGATAAAACCGTGTTTTCTGTTCTGTGCCTCTCTCGAATAATGCATGGTAGAATAGTATGACTATGAGCAGATCATTGATGAATATAACCAATCACAAATTAACATTACGCTAAAGGATCATGTTGTTTGAGTTGTCATTCAGTTTTGTTTCTTGCTCTTACGCATACACCGAGCAGTGCGCGTCCTCCCCACCTCTGTTTTCTTTCTCTCCCCCCCACCTCCCTCCGTAACATCCCTTCTCTTCTTCCTCTCCCCCCCACACCTCCCCCTTATCCCCTATCGCGCGTGCATTCCACCCGGCTTTTCCGCTGACTAACCACCTGTCCTTTCCACTCTGTGTGTGAATGGTGTGTGTGTGTGTGTGTTTGTGTGTTTTTGTGTGTGTGTGTGTGTGTGTGTGTGTGGTGTGAGAGAGAGAAAGAGAGAGTGGGTGGAGAGAGATAAATTCAGACACACACACACACACACACGCACGCACGCACGCACGCACGCACGCACGCACGCACGCACGCACACACACACACACCACACACACACACACACACCACACACACGCGCGCGCGCGCGCACGCGCGCACGCGTACACACACACACACACACACACACACAGAAGGCAAAAAAGATGCAAAAAGAGTGGAGACAGACAAACACACCGTTTATGTATGTGTTTACGTATGTTACTGTGTTCGAGCGTTGTGCGTGTGTGTGTGTGTGTGTGTGTTGTGTGTGTGTGTGCGCGCGCGCGCGCGCGCGCGTGCCCCCGTCCCTCTTGGCCTGAGGCTTCTGTCTGGTGTCTGTTTCTTTCTTCTCATATTCTTTACACTGCACTTCGTTCTGTCCTGCCTTGCCCTCTATTTTTCCAGCAAATCTTTGGCGTACTCATCTTTATTGAGACTACTCCCTCTTCCCCCCCTTCCTGACCCCGTCACCCCGGTCACCCCTCCCCTTTTCCTTCCCTCCAGCTATATGCCGTGTATGCCTTTCATGATGATCTTGGGGGATGAACAAATCACCAAACCAGACGTAAAAATAGCACACACACACACACACACACACACACACACACACACACCTCCCGCGCGCTCACAGATGCACACACCGTGCTCGCACGCATGCATACGTATGCATTCAAGCACGTGCACACACACACACACACACACACACCACACACACACACACATACACCAACACACACCACACACACACACACACACACACACACACACACACGCACCCACGCACGCACGCACGCACGCACGCACTCCACACCACACCACACACACACACACACACCCACACACACACACCACACACACTCACACACACACACACACACACACACACACACACACACACACACACGAACACAATCATTAGTGAGGGGGTGTGAAACAAGGAAACAAATGCAGGTTGACAAGTTATCTGTCATCACAATAATGACTTGGCAAAAAATGTGTGTGGGGGTGGGGGGGGGGGGGGAGAGGGAGAGAAAGAAAAAAGAAAGAAAACGAGGGACATCAGATGAAAACCATGACATTCAACCCCCAGCAGTCTATCGGGGCCATCATAGTCCATTCTGAAAACAGAGCCATTCACATCACCTGCTTTGAGGCCTTTTCGTCCACTGATTCGGACTGTCCATTAAGACTCAGACGAACACATAGACGAACACACAGAAAACCTTTGTCAGATGTGCCCGGGGTTTACTCCTCACAACTAGGCGCCTTGGGAACCCAGACGGAAGGGGAGCTTTGAAGTCAGCGAAGTGTGACTGGGATAGTTCAACTCGGTATCCACGGCTCGGGGATACACACGGGTGAAGGTGATAAGAAAGAGAAGAAAGAGGTCGGGGGGGTGGGGGGGGGGGGGGTGTGGGGGGTGGGGGGCGGGGGGGGGGTGGGGCGTCGGGTACTGGGGTAAGTTGTTTGTGTTGTCTGTGTGTGTGTGTGAACACAGTGAGATAGAGAGAGAGAGACAGAGAGAGAGAGTGTGTGTTGTGGTGTGTGTGTGTGTGTGTGGTGTGTGTTTGTGAGTGATTGTGCAGCTCGTTGTGTATGTGTGTGTGTATGTGTGTGTGACAGAGAGAGAGAGAGAGAGAGAGAGAGAGAGAGATAGAGAGAGAGAGAGAAATTATGGAGGGGGGAACGGGGGGCGGCAGATAATTCAGACTAATGGTCGGTAAAAGGCGCATAAAAACGGCTTACAGAAAGATGAGCTGATACACAAGTCGAGGCCAGTCCTAAATTGTGTCTGTTTTTTCATCCCAAGCGTCTTGTAGCAGCAACAGTGTGGGTTAGGAAACAGGAGCGACAGATGTTTCTGGGCCCTCACCAGGGGCGCCTATTCTCGCTAGAGACCAAGCTCTAAGCGCTTTACAATCAACACTCGTTTACACAACGGGCTGCCTACCTGGGTAGTGCCGACTGAGAGCTGCCAGCTGGGCGCTTCATTCAGTCGTTTCCCGTGTCATCCAGTCAGTATCGTTCAATATCGATCACCTCATTTTCCTTACTTCCTTCATTCTTTTCCATTTCTCACTCAGGGTGCATGAATGTTACCGTGTCATCCATATACCAAAGAGAGATAGAGAGAAGAGATTGCGCTCGCGACACCTGCACGCATGTTACAACACACACAACCACACCCAGCCCCCCCAACACACACACACCAGCTACACACACAGCAACGCACGCACGCAAACGGCACCCGCAGACGCACACCACACACACACAGTCACTACACACCACACACACACACACACACACAAACGCATATTCATGAGGGGAAGCCACCCACACACACCACACACACACAACACACACCCACCAC
>JADBJO010005867.1:2500-10000 GCA_016801955.1 Conus betulinus
TCCGCCGATTGAAAACGACAAACAAATGACAAGACAAACACGACGCGTTTCGACCCTTTCGATCTTCTTCGTGCGGGAGAAACAACATTCAAGACAATGAAAATGACCATCGCCACCATTGCTGTTGCCACTACAATCAACCATGCTGGTCGACTGTCCTCTAAGCCCTCTCCTTTCTCCCCCTCTGTGCGTATAGCCACTGCTAACACTACAGCTAGTAACATTACTAAAAGTGGTCATAATCATCTCTGTGTTATTATCTGTTGGTATCATTTAACATTATCATCATTATTATTACTATTATCATTATTATCTGGAAAGAGAGGGGAGGGGGTTAGTTAACCGCCAAGGACATAGACAAAGTACAGGACAAGACGCCATATTATTGCTGTTATCATTGTTATTAATATCATTATCATTATCTTTATTATTATTATTATTATTATTATTATTATCATCATCATCATTATTGTTGTTGTTGTTGTTGTTGTTATTATTGTTATCATCATCATCATCATCATCATTATTATTATTATTATTATTATCATTATTATTATCATAATTACTTTATCATTATCATTATCATTATCATGATCATTATTATTATCATTATGGTTATTGTAACTACTATTACCATCACTACGATAATTATCATCATTACTTTAACTCGCAGTGTCTCCTTCCAGCGCCCTATGTTTCATTCCACATCCATTTTGCGCCCAGTTTGAGGAGATAGTGATTGTTCGTTCTTTGTTTTCATTGTCTTCAATGTTGTTTGTCTTGCCTGAAGAAGAAGAAAGAGGTCGAAACGCGTCGTGTTCTGTCTGATTTTTTTTTCCTCTTTCGTTCAGCAGAACAGTACTATTTCTTTAAAATATCTTTCAATTTCCGTCTACACTCATCCCTCTTGAAATTTGAAACCATAAGTACGAAAAGGGAAACATCCCAACAATAGCGTGACTGAAAACAAAGCAAGATTCAAATGAACGCACACAATCCAGGATGCATAGCAGCGGTTATTGCATACATGATACAACACCGACAACTGAAATTACGACGAATATGTCATCGTCAGATGTCATACACAACAGCCATGAAGATGCACCAAACAACTTCCCAGACTGCGGCTGGATGCGATCTACGTAGTTTTATTTTGTACACTTTGTTTGCTCTTTTGTTAGTGTGTAATGGCTGAAGAAGACATGCTTGTCGGGGATTCCCTGGTCTGGTTTGAACTTTGTGCCTAATAAGTATCATTTACATACTGTTATGGTAGATAAATTTGTATTTCGGCTGACACATCAAGAAAAATACAACGCATTGCATCTGTTCAGTGAGGGGGAGGTGTTTGATACGTCAAGAAAGGGCTTAAATACACTCTCGCCAATATCGCCTCTATACCTTGGCTAGAATCACTCCACTACAACAGGGAGAAGCCACTTCATAATATCGCCTCTATACCTTGGCTAGAATTACTCCACTTCAACAGGGTGAGACTACTTCATCCAGAACCCCCTATGGGGTGGTCCATGAAACATGCCGATCAGGTGGAAGATGAGGAGGGGGAGGGGGACAAAATAGAGAGGGAGAGAGAGAGTGTGGGGGGGAGGGCGGAAGAGAGAGAGCGAACGAACGAACGAACGATCTTTGGTGGTCTTGGCCATCTCCCTTTAGCTATGGTATAGGAATGAGGACGGGATCAGGAGTGAGGTGAAAGAGAAAGGAGAATGAGGGTGATATATAAGGGAGTGAGAGGGGGGACAGTGCAGTCATCATGTTCAACACAAAAAAACAGGTACAAACTACACACAATAAGTCACAGCTTTGAATGACCATGCTGAGCATCAATCTTTGATCACACTTCATTCGACTGAAAATCGTTTACATCGAACGCTAGGAAATCTGAACTTCCAGTTCAAAGCTGTAGAAAGATAATTCTTTACAGGAAAATGTGTGTGTTAAACTTGTAAGAAATCTGACATCTTGAATTTTGCAGGATTGGTAAAAACAAATTCGAAGGGGGATGGGAGAGCGGTCAGTCGCAGGGACAAATTAATTCCCGTAGCGTTTTATGTATTAGACAAACAAGAAGAGAACATTTTGTTTGAACTTTGGTAAACCCACGCTTGCGCGTTTCAAGTATGATATGCTAATTCGGATTTCAATCAAATGTTTCCTAGGAATTGTATTTCTTATTGCTGATAAATACAAAGAAAGGCAACGAGATGACTCAGATGATTTAAACTGTGGATTTTCGGTCTCCTGAGGTTATGGTACTGTTCCACTCTTGCCTTTCTATGCCATCCTCTTTGCCTAAACTCTCTAGGAAAACAACATTCGTCAGCATCCCCTTGGCTTACTCATACAAAGCCATGCTATGGCTAGAGAGAGAGAGAGATGAGAGAGAGAGAGAGAGAGAGAGAGAGAGAGAGAGAGAGAGAGAGAGAGAGAGAGAGAGACAAACCGCAGATAACTAGTTCAATTCCTTCTTCCTGTAGCGTGATTTATTAAGTGTCTGATACACTTTTCGTCGAAGACGGTCCATTGGCATTTTTCATATAATTCAGACAATATTTGATACATCATATGGAAGTAGTGACAGTAGTAGGATATCTCCCTGTTTGCATGTACACAGAAACATTGTGTGTTTCCAGACTGACATTCAAATTCTTTCGATTGCAAACAAACCATACATTTTTGCCATCATACGGTGATTGCAACAGGCACACATGCATGAGCATAGGGTCATTGTAGCAAGCAAGCAGTTCAGAAAAAATTGAGGAAACTAATTACCCAGTTTTCATAAGAGTATTCAAACAAAATACATTTCTTTGGTTTGATGGTCATTTCGGAAAAGGAGTAAGAAAATATTATTCTTGATTTTTAAAAAAAATGATTAGGTCTTTTATACTGTTTGAGATCATCTAATTTGCAATTCCCGTAAAACAACTTTTTTCTTCTGGAGCGCAAGATGTCCGCCTTTCCTAAACAAAGCAACATTTCATTTGTCATTAATACTAAGTTCATAAACTGTACTCTTAAAATATTCAGTTGACATTGAAACCAGGGATGGAATGAGACTATAGAATGACATGGACAGCAAACTTAAAATTTCAACAGCCTTTACAATCAATTCGTATGTTAATTAATAGATAAACAATGAAAACAGTATAAGACTGCACATATTCTTTAGTTTAAGAGGTACTCTGAAAAGAGAGACAGAGAGAGAGAGAGAGGAAGAGAGAGAGAGTTATGTACCGCTGTCATGTAAAAAGTAATACACCTCTGTCAAAATGAATACACAAATACACAAAAGAATAAACACAGTGTCGAAAAAGGGTATTTTTTTTCAGAAAAAAGCAAGCAAAAGAAATATGTTTTGGTGTATATGTTGTGTAGAACAAATAAATCAAACCAGTAAAGTTGATTTAACATATCACATATCATATTTCAACGCTAAATAAGTCACTGCACACAACCTTCATATTTTGTCGAATATTTACAGACTAATATGGGAAATATACGGAGAGAGAGAGAGAGAGAGAGAGAGAGAGAGAGAGAGAGAGAGAGACAGAGACAGAGAGAGACAGACAGACAGACAGACAGACAGACAGACAGACAGACAGACAGACAGACAGACAGACAGAGACAGACAGACAGACAGACAGACAGACAGAGTCTGAGAGACAGAGAGAGAGACATGCACACACATACACACATACACGCGCGCGCGCGCGCGCGCGCGCACGCTCGCGTACAGACAGACAGACAGACAAACAGAGATCTAAAAAGATAGAGTAAAACAGAAAAATCACATCAACCATAAAAAACAACACCTGAAATATCAAATTTGCGTAGTAAGTACACATCTTATATTTGAAATCTATGCTTACCATCAATCAGTATTTTGTACTTCATTCTGTTGTTATCAATGCGCAAAGGTCGAACTTTGTTATTGGGGGGGGGGGGAGGGGAGGGGAGGGAGAGAGAGAGAGAGAGAGAAAGAGAGAGAGATGGGGGGGGGGGGGGACAGGTGTTGGAGAGACGGCAAGAAAAAGGAAAATGATTAGAGGGGGGGGGGGGGGGGGGGGGGGGAGAGACCTGCGTGTAAAATCCCCAAATATTTGTTCTAGTACCAATATCGGACATCTTTAAGACACTGGGAATGGAATAGGAGGGAAGTCAACGTAATGGAATGGGAAATGGAGGATTGACGGATAGTCGTGGGTGAGAAGGGGGGGGGGGGGGAGGGAACAGTCTAAAGGAATGAGGAAGGGAGAAGGAAAGGGGATAGGTTGGGTAGATAGTACGTGGCTGTACGTTGGACAGGTGGGGGGGGGGGGGGAGAATTCCCCTTCACGTGCATTTTACCTGTCCTGTGTATCTGTCCTTTCTTACATGCCGATGGATCAGAAGAGTAATCTATGTATCCAGTTTGCATAATCGGTACTTCAAGCAAATAATTATAGGAATATGTGGTAACCAAAGAGCGCGCACGCGCGTGCGCACACACACACACACACACACACACACACACACACACACACACACACACACGCACGCACGCACGCACGCATACACCGCATACACACGCACATACAACTACAATTTCAAAAACGGCTATAGAAATAGAAAAAGCAACAGTTCACTACTGCCACACAACCATCAACACCTCAACCACAACCACAACAAAGACAACGACGACCTTGACGAAAGTTATCATCATCATCATCATCATCATCATCGTCGTCGTCGTCATCATCATCATCATCATCATCATCATCATCATCATCATCATCATCATCATCATCATCATCATTTTCACATTCATCACTATCATCAAAATGTTAATTATAATAACAATCAAAAGAAGACGAAGAAGAAAAAAGAAGAACAAAAACAACAACGATAACAGCAACAACAAAACAGCAACAACAAAAACAACAACACAACAAGAACAAGAGTGACAAAACATCATCATCATCAACAACGACAACAACAACAAGAATAAATCAAGAACAACAACAATACTCATCGTCATCGTCATCATCATCATCATCATCATCATCATCATAACACACAAAGAATAAAAGCAATAATAACAGTAATGATGATAATAAAAATAATAATTATGATGATAGTAATGTTATTATGATGATGATGATGATGATGATGATGATAATAATAATAATAAAATAATAATAAAATAGTGATGACATGTGTGATGATAAATAACAACAACAATGATAAGCAGCAGCTTCAGTCGAGATACCCCCCCTGCTCTCCCCACGACACAAATCGCACCAGATTTGACCTGAACACCGTACACACACACACACACACACACACACACACACACACACACACACACACACACACACACACACACGCAATAAAAAAAAATCCAAGGAAAATAATGGAGAGAGAGCAGCTGTAAACGTTAACCTCCCGACCCTGTCTTGTCTTTGAGCTGAGGAAGCAGCCACAGTAAGTTCCCGGACTACTGGCTAAGCCCCCCTAGTTTGCAGGCTGTCAAAGAAGTAACTAGGAAACTTCTGGCACGTGTTCCAGTAGTGCTGCTGGCATCTTCTCTTCGCTATCCTTTCTTTGTTCATGATGCTGACTCCTGTAGTGTGTTCTCTCCGCGGCATTGTTACCACGTTGTTTCTGATTTGACGTCAGCGCCACAGCATCACCAGTTTTCAGGGAAGCAGCATGTACGTTTTCGTTTCCTGGTATCACTTATGTCCCTTCCCCTTCTTTGTGTCTGACCATCGAAAATAAAAAGGGGAATACAGAAACACATTTTCATTTTTGACCCGACGGAAAACAAAATAATTTTAGAGTTGCACTGCTTTCACGTCATGTGCTTGTGACCATAAATCGCGCGCGCGCGCGCTGTGTGCGCTGTGTGTGTGTGTGTGTGTGTGTGTGTGTGTGTGTGTGTGTGTGTGTGTGTGTGTGTGTGTGTGTGTGTGTGTGTGTCCTTCACAAACAAGCAAATCTAAGCCACAGTTTAAGTGGCGGTAAAACAATTCAAACCTGGATTCTACATATTCCTAGACTAACCATTAAATCTAGAACAGTGGTGGTTGCACATTGCTACATTGCCAACGAGAATTCCTACCGCCTACACTCTATAGGTAAAAAGATAAATATGTAATAAACAGACAGCCTCACGTACAGATATGGCTTTCATTTCCCACTTGCGTCTGTTCCTCTCGACACAGCCTTGACACTGGAAGTCAGTCACAGTTTCTTTGAGTTGGGCTTTGCCACAAACTGCTTGACTGGTTCCAGAGGAAGCTTCCACAGCGTTTCCTCCGGCGACTTGGGCACGGTTGAGGTGTTGGGAGCACTGGCCGTATCGTCAAGGCTGGACATCAGGATGCTGGCACACCTTCCTCTCCGTGGGCAAAGAGGTGCGGACCTTTTTCGGTCTAGGTCTACCCGACTCCACCCTCATTTCTATTTTGTTCACCTTGCTCACCACAAACTGAAGCGCCTGTTCGTTCTGCGACAGTTTCTCTTCCAGCTTTTCATTACAGGCCTTTACTGCGGTCAGTTCTTTAGCCTGTATCTTCAGCTGAATCTGGACATGTTCCTTCTCCACAATGATTTGCTCTATGGCAGCCCGTAGTCGTTCGTTGTCGGTGGTCAAGCTTCTCACCTTGGCCTCGAGCCTTTCTTTCTCTTTGTTCAGCTCCGCTATCTCCTGACTCATCTGCTCGATGGTTCTGTTGGCTTCACCCAGAGCTTGGGATTTCTGCCTCTCCACCTCCTCTATCTTGCAGCGCAGGTCGTCGATCTGCCTGGAGGCGTTCAACAGCAGCAAAGCCTCCCTAGTGTCCAACGATCTCTGCAGCTCTTCCACCCTGGCATCACGCCGCTGGTCTGCTTCCAGCGCTGTCTGGCTGGATTCGCGGAATGCTGTCGTCAGGTCCTGAACAGAGTCGGCTAGTCTGTCCACCCGATCTTCTATGCTGGTGATCTTTCGCTGTTGATCCTTCTGCTCTTCCACCAGTGGTGTAAGAGGGAAGGGCAAGTCCGGAGGCGAAGTTTCAGGCTTTTCCGGTGGTGTTGGGACATTGTTATTCTCAGCAGCTTCGGTTTGCACCGCTACCTCTCCCGTTGACATGCATAATCTGTGATGGGCTTCGGTCTGTCCCGTCTGCAACAGTCCATGCATGAAAGCATGGAACCCTTCAGGTGTCTTGCCCAGCAGTATGTTCAAGAGTTTAGTGTTCTTGTCTTTAGTGTCCAGAGCGTACTTGAGGGCGTTTCCGGTCATACACGTTGAAGACTTTTTCCGTGACCTCAATGTCCAGAAGCTGGTCGCACTGGAGGTTATCAATCAAAAACTGTTCATGGCGCAGAAGACGTTGTTCCTGGTCCGTCTCCAGCCTTCCATTGTACCACGCTCGGCTGCTTTGGTGTTTGTACATCTTTGCAGCGGGGCGAACAGTGTTCTTCTTTGTCACTGAGAGAAACTGTAACCCG
>JADBJO010005867.1:30000-35000 GCA_016801955.1 Conus betulinus
GGCGTTCTTTGTTGTTGTTTTGTCGAAGACGGATGTGTATGGGATGTGTATAGGTTACAAAACGGTTTCCGCTGTGGGTGCATTTTTGTGTGCAGATACAATAACATGCGCTCGCACACACACACACACACACACACACACACACACACACACACACACACACACACACACACACACACACACACACACACACACACACACACACACACACACACACACACACACACACACACACACACACACACACACACACACACACACATTCATACACACACACACACACACACACACACACACACACACACACACACACACACACACACACACACACACACACACACACACACACGCAGCATGCACACACACACGCACGCGCATACACACACACACACACACACACACGCCGGCGCACACTTACTCACACACTTACTTACACAGATAGATAAATGGACGGACATACAAAACAGTAGAGAGCGCGCATGCGCGCGCAAGTGAAAGAGAGAGAGAGAGAGAGAGAGAGAGAGAGAGAGAGAGAGAGAGAGAGAGAGAGAGAGAGGTTTAAGTACTGCTATGTGTATCCATGTGTGTGTGTGTCTGACTGTCGTTCTGTCTGTTTGTCTGTCTGTCTGTGTCTATCTGTGTGTGGTGGGGAGGGGAGGGGATCTGTGTGTCTGTATGTCTGTGTGTATGGGCATGCGCGTGTTAGCCAAGCAAGCATTTTTGTCTATATGCATTCATATTTGCATTCATCTCTGCCTGCATTTGTTTGTGTTTGTGTTCATGTTTCTGGCTGTGATGTATGAGAGGGCATGTCATGTCATGTGTGTGTGTGTGTGTGTGTGTGCGCGCGCGTGTGTGTGTGTGTGTGTGTGTGTGTGTGTGTGAGTGTGTGTGAGTGCGTGAGTGTGTGTGAGTGTTTGAGTGTGAGTGTGTGTGTGTGTGTGTGTGTGTGTGTGTGTGTGTGTGTGTGTGTGTGTGTGTGTGTGTGTGTGTGTGTGTGTGTGTGTGTGTGTGTGTGTGTGTGTGTGTGTGTTTGCGCGTGTGTGTTCGTGTGTAAAAGCAATGCATATTACTTTTCTTTGCAGAACATGCGTCTAGTTTTAAACACTGATCCACTGACAACTTACCACACTGCTATGATATATTCAGATGGAATTCCTTCCATGTGTGTCCACCTCCAAGAATCCCCTGAAATGATACTGTGCTTGTCTTCCACATTTCATTAGTAACGAGAAGAGTTTACTCACTCGTGGTTTATCGTGCCTGACCGTAGTACATACAGCTTGACAGTAGTACTTGGATTATTCCACTCGTAGGTAAGGCCAACTGCCGACAGGGAATAGTGCAGCAACAAAGGTATGTTTCGCTGGATGAGGCGAAAAAAAATCTCTCTCTCTCTCTCTCTCTCTCTCTCTCTCTCTCTCTCTCTCTCTCTCTCTCTCTCTCTCTCTCTCTCTCTCTCTCTCTCTCTCTCTCTCTCTCTCTCTCTCTCTGTGGGGTGTGTGTGTGTGTGTGTGTGTGTGTGTGTGTGTGTGTGTGTGTGTGTGTGTGTGTGTGTGTAATATTCCATGGTTGTCTCCACATTTCATTACTGACGAGAAGTGTTTGCTCACTTGCAAATCTTAAATAAATGTCAGCGAAGCGCCCAGAGAATTCAATGCCTTCTTCCTTGCGCTCAACTCTGAAGCGATCTGAAGCGATCAAAACTAAGTGCATTTTCGTTATTTTGTTCGTTTTTGTTTCACCTGAAGAAGACCTAAGAGGTCGAAACGCGTTGTGTTTTGTCTTGTGACTCGTTTGTCCACGTTTCTCTGGGCGGTTCGCTGACATTTATTTCAGATTTGTTTAGATTTCCGCCTGCAGTCGTCTCACTTTGCAACTTGCTCACTTGCAGTTTGTCACGGATGAGCATAGTACATGCAGCTACAACAGTAGTACTTGACATGCCGTCAGGAGACAGTGCTGCAACAAAGGCGCGTTGCGCAGGATGTAAAGCAAAAAAAAAACAAAAAAGGACCTTTCAGATACCTGCCTTTCATCTTCCTCTGCCAGACAAAGTGAGCGGCAGAAGCCGGACCGTTTCTAGGTCAGTTTTCTTGATGGATGTGGGGAACGATTCCTGGTTTCTGTTGTTCTTACTGCCAGACATGAGCGCAATGGGTTTTCTTTGCGGTGGAATGTGGTGCGTTGGTTGACAGGACCATCATGCCAGGCGTTCTTTGTTGTTGTTTTGTCGGAGACGGATGTGTATAGGATGTGTATAGGTTACAGAACGGTTTCCGCTGTGGGTATCTTTGTGTGCTTTTTGTGTGTGTGTACACACAAACACACACACACACACACACACACACACACACACACACACACACACACACACACACACACACACACACACACACACACACAGGCGGAGAGGAGCGTCACACACACATGCATGCATGCACACAGGTGTGTGCATGTATGTGCATACGTATGCTTGTGTGCAAGTTTCTGTATGAATATGTGTTTATGTGTGTTGCTTTCTTTCTTTCTGTCTGTCTGTCTGTCTTTTTTGTATGTGTGCTAATCTATGTTGGCTGTGACTGTATGTTTAGACGCATATGTATAAATGAATGACACTTGTCTGCATTAGAAATTAAAATATTCATACATTCTTTTCCGATTTCATTTACCATTTGTGCTTACATGCAGATGTATTGTTGTATATACTTTGTCTTAATGAATACATGTGTTTATGTGGACAAATATTTGTGTGCGTGTTTCGTGTGTTGTGTGTGTGTGTGTGTGCGCGCGTGCGTGCGTGCATGCGTGCGCGCACACGCGCGTGCGTGTGTGTGTGTCTGTGTGTATGTATGTGTGTGTGTGTGTCTGTCTATTTGTTTGTGACTGTATCTATGTGTCTGTGTGTTTGTTTTATGCGTATGTGTCTACCTTTACATTTCTCTCACTGTCTGTTTTTGTTTTTTTTTTTCTAGTGTGCAATGTGTGTGCACCTGTACGGACTGATATCGTTTCTCTGTGCATGTCTCCTCACTCCTGCGTACCTGCATATGAAAGGGGATCGGATGGTGAGACGGAGGAGGAAACAAAGCTCAGATTATTGCTTATAGCTGAGCTTGTTATACCATTAGCAAGGTGACTCGGCAGCAGTGCAGTGTCTCCTCCGATGAGTTGCCTCTCTCGCTGACTGCTCCTTGTGGATTGCCGGTGCCGAAACTCCATCAGGCTGTGCCTATTGACGGGGGTTGGAGTGAGTGGCGTGGATGCAATGCCACTGACATGGTACAGAAGATGGGACAGCAAAACAAAACAAAACAAAACAAAACAAACAAACAAAAAAAAAAAGCTGAGCACAGTGAGGAGAGATTCATCATCTGTGTTTGCATGTACGTATGTGTACGCAGTGCAGGTTGTATATCTCATTCCTACATGGTCATGTGAGTGTGTGTGTGTGTGTGTGTGTGTGTGTGTGTGTGTGTGTGTGTGTGTGTGTGTGTGTGTGTGTGTGTGTGTGTGTGTGTGTGTGTGTGTGTGTGTGTGTGTGTGTGTGTGTGTGTGTGTGTGTGTGTGCGTGCGTCCGTGCGTGTGTGTGTGTGTGTGTGTGTGTGTGTGTGTGTGTGTGTGTGTGTGTGTGTACTTGCGCGCGCGCTCGCGCGCACATGCTTGTTCGTCGGCGCGCGTGTATTTGCTTGTCGACCAGTCCTCTGTCAGAAGTTCAGTTGTGTTTTTTTTTTTCCACTGTACGTTCCTACCGGGACACGAAGCAGCCAAGGAAAATACAGGCTCCTTGGTATGGTGAATTGCTGGCAGTGAACTGTGCCTGGTGAAGAAAGTCTGTCAAGACAAGGCCCCACTGCAGATGGCTGTACCTCTTTAACACATGTTTAGGGCTGGCACTTTTGCCAACGCATACATACTGTGCAAACACACACACACACACACACACACACACACACACACACACAACACACACATACACACACGCGCGCGCGCTTCTTTTTTATTATCTCTCCGCTGATGTTACCATGATCTTAGATCTAGTTGCAAAGTGAGACTACTGCAGACGGAAATCTAAAACGAATCTTAAATAAATGTTAGCGAACCGCCAAGTCATTGTCCTATTTGTTCGTGTCTTGCCTGAAGAAGACCTAAGAGGTCGAAATGCGTCGTATTTTGTCTTGTGACTCGTTTGTCCACGTTTTTCTTGGCGGTTCACTAACAGTTATTTAAGATTTACTAAGATATTAGTTTTTACCTTTGTTTTATACCTTTCGCCTTCTAAAACAGATTACTGTCACCCCCTTCATTGCGGGTCTTTCAGAGTACCTCGCTAATGGATGACAGGGAGTCCTAAACAATGCTGCTGGACTAATCCTCCGATCCTCAATGTTCAAAAAGGTGACAGCACTTCTATACTGTCCACTTCGTGACAGAATGGATTACACCTTCTCTCTTGTTGTCCTCACTGGCTGTGCCCCTCACTACCTACCTAAGTTACGTGACATCTACACATCTCGTCGGCTTGGCTCTGATTCTGACACGCGTCTCTTGCGACTGCTGCCGTACACAAAGCAGAGACAAAAGGATGATGAATGTTCTCTCTCCGAGCTTCAGCTATATTGCACAAAGGACGCTTTGTTTCTCAGACACATTACCAAACACAACTCACCACACTGATTAAAAATGAGTGTAAAAACACATTGCTTCCATCAACATAGTATATGCGTACTGCTTGCATGGTGCTATGTTAATTGGGTATTTGGAGACGGGAAGGGTTAGGGAGAGGTCTAGAATGAACCCATTTCCATTGCCGCCCCCTATTCAAACGCACAGAACAAAAGATCCAAAAGAACTCACTTCTCAATCAGTCAGACACCATTGTGCAGTTGACGAAGTGCAAAATATGTTCACGTAGCACAATCAAACTCACTGAATACCAAGTCTTTATTTTGTTACACTTATAGGATTCTCAGGAAAGAGTATAACATTGAACCACTAGT
>JADBJO010005867.1:45000-52500 GCA_016801955.1 Conus betulinus
CGTGATTGACGTGTGCATGAGCGAGAGAGGGACAGTGTGTTGTGTGTGTGTGTGTGTGTGTGTGTGTGTGTGTGTGTGTGTGTGTGTGTGTGTGTGTGTGTGCGTGTGTGCGTGCGTGCGCGTGCGTGCGTGCGTGCTGCGTGTGCGTGCGTGCGTGCGTGTGTGTGTGTGTTGTGTGTGTGTGTGTGTGTGTGTGTGTGTGTGTGTGTGTGTGTGTGTGTGTGTGTTGTGTTGAAAGGGGCAAGGGTGTTTACGTATGCGTGCGTCCGTGTGTCTGTGTTTGTGTGTGAAATGGCGAAAGGCTCAGATTACCACCAGGACAACGTGTTTTCTGAACTTGGTGGTGGTGGGGGGTTGGGGGGGGGGGGGGCGCATGTTTTCAAAACAGCCTCCCGCTCCCCTATTCCCAAAGGCGAAATGGTCACGTCATTATTATTGTACCATGCCGTTAGGCTGGAGAGAAAATACTGCCAGCTGTTGGCTGCAGATCACCAATAAAGAGAACAGGGTGGTGGGGTTGGATGGTTGTATGGAAGACAGAGAGAGAGAGAGAGAGAGAGAGAGAGAGAGAGAGAGAGAGAGAGAGAGAGAGAGAGAGAGAGAGAGAGAGAGAGAGAGAGAGAGAGGACGTATATATTTTTTTTTTGAGAGAGACAGACAGACAGACAGATTCTCAGGCACTGAGATGGAAAAAGACAATGAGACAGACAGACAGACAAACAAACAAACACACAGATACAGACTGTCAGACAGACAGTCAGAAAGACAGACAGACAGACAAGCAAAGAAACAATAGCTGCAGAGGAAGACTTTACTGATATGTGAACAAGACTAATGATCGTTTTTTTTCAAGCAAGAGATGTTTGAGGAAGACTTTACTGATATGTGAACAAGACTAATGATCGTTTTTTTTTTTCAAGCAAAAGATATTTGAGGAAGACTTTACTGATATGTGAACAAGACTAATGATCGTTTTTTTTTTCAAGCAAAAAAAGATGTTTGAGGAAGACTTTACTGATATGTGAACAAGACTAATGATCGTTTTTTTTTCAAGCAAAAGATGTTTGAGAGGAAGACTTTACTGATATGTGAGCAAGACTAATGATCGTTTTTTTTTTTTTCAAACTGATAAAAGATGTTTGGCAAAGTTTCAAATCCTGGTTCTCCTATTTCCCTATTTTCCCTCTCTTCGTCTAGCAAATAGTCACCTTCTGCGTTTTCTGCTTTATGTATTTCTTAACTAAGAGCTTTAAAAAAACATTTTGTTCTTTCTTGTTCCTGTTTCCCTAAAAAAACAAGCACAAAAAACACTGCCACTACTGCGACAGCTACTGTCCCTTTCCACTATGCTTATTTTTGTCTTTTTGTCTACTTTGTGTTCTCGCATCTGATTTCTCACATTTGTTTGCTAGTATTGCAATGATTACAAAACCCACATGCAGGGGTTTGTGTTGTGACACATTCTGTGACAATTGCCTCCTTCAAATATGTTATGCACTGTATTATCACTGGGCCTAGAGACCAGAAGGCACCACTCTCACTCTACACGTGGAATCGGTCACATTGCACCACAGTCCCCGCGTGGGAGATCTGCTTGGCTCATTTAGACAAATGGAGAGTTGTAACAGATAGAGCCGCAACAGCCGTCCACTCGCTTCAAAGATGCAAGATCATTTACCAATTATGTATCCAGCAGTCTCACCGCCCTCACCAACACCATCCCGACCTCAACGCCCACCCCCCCCACCCGTCTCCTCAACCCCGACTTTTCTTCCACCACTACCACTACCAGCCAGCCCTCCCCCCCCCCATCCTTCAACCCACCCAACTCAGCCACCCTTCTGCATCGCCCCTCCCTCTCCGCCGCTGAACTGAAGTGGTTTAGTGCCACTCTCTGTGGCATTTTATGTCGTCCGTGTAAGTGAATAGGCCACTGAACTGTTGAGGGTGTGATGTCCACTGAGTTACACACTGTTGCTTTGTCCATCATCTCATCCCATCCTCCCTTGCCTGTTACAGAGAGAGAGAGAGAGAGAGAGAGAGAGAGAGAGAGAGAGAGAGAGAGACGAGAGAGAGAGAGAGAGAGAGAGAGAGAGAGAGAGAGAGAGAGAGAGAGAGAGAGAGAGAGAGAGAGAGAGAGAATGGGGATGATGGTCTGGAAAGTCGTGTCTATTAATATTCTTCATGGAAAATGCATGTTGTGATGAAACAGGTACATACTACGACATAAAAAGGATCAAAGAACATGCTCTCTCTCTCTCTCTCTCTCTCTCTCTCTCTCTCTCTCTCTCTCTCTCTCTCTCTCTCTCTCTCTCTCTCTCTCTCTCTGTGTGTGTGTGTGTTGGGGGGGGGGGGGGTTAAATCTCTCTCTGAGCTTTGGTTTAAAGGGAAAGTTGGCTGTAAAACCCTTCAATATCACCAGAACATAGTATAACGTAGGTGTTAGCTGATGTGTTGACGAAATGTTAATGTGTCTGCATGCCATTTCACAGGAGTAATTTCAAAGTTGCGTACGAAAATAAGAGAAAACGTGAAGAGCTCTGAAACACACCTACCCACTCCCACACATCCCACTGAAAAAAAAAAAAACATTTCTGGTAAAAGAGTAACGAAAAGAACCTCTCTCTCTCTCTCTCTCTCTCTCTCTCTCTCTCTCTCTCTCTCTCTCTCTGTGTGTGTGTGTGTGTGTGTGTGTGTGTGTGTGTGTGTGTGTGTGTGTGTGTGTGAGAGAGAGAGAGAGAGAGAGAGAGAGAGAGAGAGAGCATGCGGGCGCGCGTGTGTTTTGTCTGAAGAGGTAAGAGTGTTTACGTACGTGTGTGTCTGTGTCTGTGTCCGTGTGTAAAATGCCAGCAGGCTCAGATTGCCCACCAGGGCAGCTTGGTCCTAACTTGGGGGTGGGGGGGTTTTCACAGCAGCCTCTCAGTCCCCCTGTTCCCAAAGGTTAAGCGGCCGTGTCATCATCATTTTGTACCGTGCCGCCAGGCTGGAGAGCAAATACTGCCAGCTGTTGGCTGGAGGATCACCGATAAAGAGAATAGAGTGCTGGGTTAGGATGGTTGTATGGAAGACAAGACAAGAGAGAGAGAGAGAGAGGGGGGCGAAGAGAGAGAGGGAGAGAGAGAGAGACGACGGGGAGACGAGAGAGAGAGAGAGAGAGAGAGAGATTGAGAGGAGAGAGAGGGAGAGAATGACAGACAGATAGATATACAAATAGACACACAGACAGATGGCTGGGCAGAAAGACCGACAGACAGACAGACACTCAGACTGACAGACAGACAGACTGAGAAACAGATACGCTGTTAGACAGACAGACAGACAGACAGACAGACAGACAGACAGAAAGACAAGGGAAAAAATTGACTTGGAAGCAGACTTTACTGACATGTGAACACGACTAATGATTATTTTGCAAGCAAAAGATGTTTGGCAAAGCCTCAAATCCTAGTTTCTCCTGTGTTCCTTTCTGTTTGTCCCGCAAATACTACACCTTCTCCGGTGTCTTTTTTTTCTGTATCCCTTCACTGGGAGCCTTAAATAACAGTTTTTTTTTGTTCTTTCCGCTTCATTTTTTCCCCTCTAAAACAAGCACGAAAGCACCGCCGCCGCTGCTGCTGCTGCTGCTGCTGCTGCTGTTGCTGCTGCACAACAGTTGTCTAATATTTCCTCTCCTGTCTTTTCCATCGTGCGTTTTTTTTTTTTTTTTTTGTTTTTGTTTTTGTTTTTTTTTTTTTGTTTTGTTTTTTATTTGTCGTTTTTTGTCTTCTTGCATCTGATTTTCATATTTGTTTGCGAGTATTGCAACGATTACGAATCAGTTTCAACCAATCGCAGATGTCTTGTGACAAATGCTGAAATCTTTTAGTTTGCATGTTCCGTCGTCTTTGAAGGGAAAATAAATGAATCATTAAATGAAAATTCGAATTAAGTAACCGAGGAAAAAAAACCCACGAAAGAGTACTGCCGAGAACACCAAACATTTTTTTCAGAGCAAACATAGGTGACCACAGTAATCCTTATTTTTGCTCTGCTTGTTGATTCGTTCCGCGTTGCAATTAGTCAGTTAATCCGTCAACACCGGACACGTTCAAATGATTCACACTATTTTTAGAGTCTCGCTGCCTCGTTTTATTACTTTTCCTCCCACAAGAATGATATGTGTTGCAGCTTCAATGGAGTGTCAAATATCACACACACACACACACACACACACACACACACACACACACACACACACACACACACACACACACACACACACACACACACACACACACACACACACACACACACACACACACACACACACACACACACACACACACACACACACACACACACACACACACACACACACACACACACACACACACACACACACACACACTCTCACGCTCGCTCGCACGCACGCACACACATCACACACACACACACACACACACACACACACACACACACACACACACACTCCCTCTCCCTCTCTCTCCTTACTCTCTCTCTCTCTCTCTCTCTCTCTCTCTCTCTCTCTCTCTCACATGTGAGTTTGTTGTACCCACCCACTAAGTCCCATCCATCGTCTCTCCCCCTACACGCTCGCACTCTTTCCTGCTCCCCAGCCCTCCTTCCTTACATGTGAGTCAGCAGACACTTCACACAAGAAGTTCACAGACCCCCCCCCCCTTACATATGTGAGTCAGCAGACACTTCACACAAGAAGTTCACAGACCCCCCCCCCCCCTTCCTTACATGTGAGTCAGCAGACACTTCACACAAGAAGTTCACAGACCCCCCCCCCTCCTTACATATGAGTCAGCAGACACTTTACACAAGAAGTTCACAGACCCCCTTCCTTACCTTACATGTGAGTCAGCAGACACTTTACACAAGAAGTTCACAGACCCCCCCCCCCTTCCTTACATATGAGTCAGCAGACACTTTACACAAGAGTTTCACAGACCCCACAGACCCCCCCTTCCTTACATATGAGTCAGCAGACACACTTCACACAAGAAGTTCACAGACCCCCCCCCCTTCCTTACATGTGAGTCAGCAGACACTTTACACAAGAAGTTCACAGACCCCCCTTCCTTACATGTGAGTCAGCAGACACTTACATATGAGTCAGCAGACACTTTACAGAAGTTCACAGACCCCCTTCCTTACATATGAGTCAGCAGACACTTTACACAAGAAGTTCACAGACCCCCCTTCCTTACATATGAGTCAGCAGACACTTTACACAAGAAGTTCACAGACCCCCCTTCCTTACATATGAGTCAGCAGACACTTTACACAAGAAGTTCACAGACCCCCCTTCCTTACATATGAGTCAGCAGACACTTTACACAAGAAATTCACAGACCCCCCTTCCTTACATATGAGTCAGGAGTTTGCAGGCCAAATGTTTGCAGCACATTTGCAAAGCTAGTTTCAGACCCTACCGATGGATTATTAAGCACTGCCAGTTTGTCATTTGGTCCACAGTCAGCGTCGAAAAGCGTAACCAAACGTACCATCGGTCTCTTTTCATATGTTTAAAGAAACATTGTGAGGCCACGTGATTTAGCGTCCTTTGGTAGGCGTAAGCACGGTGCCAATGTACAAAGAGCTCTGTCGTTAGACCAGTTGATGATAGCATCTGCGACTGAATAATGATAGTAAACGCTGTACGAGGAAGTGTAATTATCGATGCCGTCATGAAAAAAAAAAAACACTACTGGCCACATCACTCCATAACAAAGCTGTGATACCATTTGTAGACAAAAAAGCAAGCACACAAAACAAGGAAACCTCTCTATTGAAACAATAAAGAACAAGAGAGTTCCAAATCTGCATACGTCTCCCGAGCTAAGTTATTATATGTATGCATGAGCAATAGCAAAAGGACATAAACACACGCAAAATAACATTTATTCATGACTGGTCTGAGCTTCCGATCTTGAACTATTGTAGACCTGTTTAACGTTTAGTTCTCCGCGTCACCCTTTGCGCTGTTTGTAAAGAAAGCAAAGATTGTCATTCATTTGACTGCCCACTGAAGGTCCATTCACTGAGATTAATGGTTCATTGAAGGAAAAAAAAAAGCATTTGTTGTGTCCTGATCCTCCCCCACTGCCGAAGAGCAAAGAACGTGTTTTGGTTGGGACAGACAGAATGAGATGCGTTATTAAACCAGAGGTAGCGTGGTGATGGCTGCGGTTGTTGACTTCATTCCTTTTTGGACGGGCAATCACGATAAAGGAAGATGACTCACGCCGTTCAGCCTATTCATGGTGTGTTTGTGTGTGTGTGTGTGTGTGTGTGTGTGTGTGTGTGTGTGTGTGTGTGTGTGTGTGTGTGTGTGTGTGTGTGTGTGTGTGTGTGTGTGTGTGTGTGTGTGTGTGTGTGAAAGAATGAATGAGTGAGTGAGTGAGTGAGTGAGTGAGTGAGTGAGTGAGTGAGTTTGTTGTGTGTGTGTGTGTTTGTGTGTGTGTGTAAATATGTGCGCGTGTGTGTGTGTGTGTGTGTGTGTGTGTGTGTGTGTGTGTGTGTGTGTGTGTGTGTGTGTGTGTGTGTGTGTGTGTGTGTGTGTGTGTGTGTGTGTGTGTGTGTGAAAGAATGTGAATGAGTGAGTGAGTGAGCGAGTAAGTGAGTGTGAGTGAGTGAGTGAGTGTGTGTGTGTGTGTGTGTGTGTGTGTGTGTGTGTGTGTGTGTGTGTGTGTGTGTGTGTGTGTGTGTGTGTGTGTGTGTGTGTGTGTGTGTGTGTGTGTGTGTGTGTGTGTGTGTTTCCCCTCTTTGCTTTTCATATTTTTGTTTGTTTGTTTGTTTTGTTTTGTAAGTGTCTTTTTCATACAAAACGACTCTCCCAAAACCACCGTTCACAATATGATCCCATCGGCTGTCTTCAAGTTCCCCCTCCTAGTCAACAGTCAGTCGGAAACGATTGTCCTATATCAGTGCCCGTCAGCCCTCTCTGTCCTTCTGTTTTGGCATCATTTCTCTCAGCGCATGTAACTAAGCCACGGAACTGTCGAGGGTACCACACAGATGCTGCTACTCATGGCATACACGCAAGCATGTTTCACAAGCTGTGCGCTCTCGCACCCATACACGTTTAAAGCACTCAGGAGAGACAGACAGACACACAGGCAGAGACAGAGGCAGAGAGAGAAAGACAGACAGACAGACACAGACAGAGAGATAGACACACAGACAGACAGACACATCGACTGACAGACACTGAGAGAGAAAGAGAGAGAGAGAGAGAGAGAGAGAGAGAGAGAGAGAGAGAGAGAGACGGACTGACAAATAGACAGACAGATAGACTGACAGACACACAGAGCCAGATGTAGAAACAAAGAGAGAGCATGGACGTGAATACACGCAGTTATACTGTATGTTCAAAACTCTACTGGTGACCCCCACATCCAGCCACCACTCCCGCCTACCTTTTTTTTTTAACCTGTTTTGGCATATGTACGGGAACATTGCATCTTCTTCAAGGCAATCACTATACTAATC
>JADBJO010005867.1:70000-72500 GCA_016801955.1 Conus betulinus
CAGACGCGCGCGCATGCTTGCACACTCGCACATACAAACATTGTCCGCTCCTTGAGAGAAAATAAGTTTTCATTTGCAGCATCTTTTGGCCTCCATGGTGTTTGCTTAGTTTATCTTAAGATAACGACGTGATCAAACGAATGGATCGTGTCAACGGGAATGTTTTTTTTTCAGCGTGGTGACCTGAGCTAATATTTCCAAGAAAAGCAGCAGAACCTTGTGTTTTCTTTGACTGTTTTTAGAATGCCAGAGCGAGGACTGCAAATGCCAGAGGTTGTCGTAAATACATCGGAAACACAATTCATTATTTCCCGTGCAAGCTTTCAGGCGGGGCAACTCTCATGCATTTGTATCAGACACATCACGTGCTTATCTGGGTTTCCAACCTGAAGTATATTCTCTTACAGATACATCACTTCCTCTCTTTAAAGGCCACACCAGGCGTACATGTCTTTAGAGAGGCAGTACATAGGCCAGACCGGGTCAAGTCATAGCCATTCATTCGCGCACCGCGCCACGTGTGATATGACATCTTTTCCCTCAAGAGTTACCACCCTTTCATGACCTCTCTTGACCTCGGCGGTAATCACTGTCACATTGAAACACTTGTTTGCGGGCTTGCGGGCTTTCCCTCCCTGTCCCATGATTCCTTTATCTATTTTCCCCATAATCTTATAAGGACAGGATGTAAGATACATCTTGTAGTCTGGTCTCACTGTCCCTCTCCTGATATCTTCAATAACGGTTATCTTCCAACGGGAAGGAGGAAGAGCAGAAACAGGCAACAGCAAGGATGACCCTTGGTCAGACTGACTTTCTTCCCAAACACACAGCAAACACCGCATTTTACAGAACCAATGACAAACGTGAATTTAAAAACAGGGATGCAGACCAAAACCGGGCAGGTATTTCAACGAAGATCTGGTACACGTATGCTCTTGGCTCTGTGTCTGTCCGTCACTGAATAAGTGTTAAATGATGCAATGTGTGCACACGAATGTTCATGTTTGCTACAAAATGGATTTTGGGATCGCTAAATACACCCCCCCACCACCACCACCACCACACACCCCCCGCTCCCCCTCTCACGCCAATACTTCCTCTCCCACAATCCCCTCGTTTTCGTCTGGCGGCCATTTTTGATTTGGACTTGGGAGACGAACAGGAGAAGCGAAGCTAAGTGGCTACATGTTGTTCTTGTCACCGTCTTAAATGTTATTTGGTTTTACCTGAAGAAGACACAAGAGGTCAAAATGCATTGAGTCTAGTCCTGTACTCTGTCTGTGTCCTTGGCGGTAACAAGCCCCCTCTCTTTCAAAACAAGTCAAAAGGACAGATGTTGATTCTTGGCTAACTGCTGACGAAACTCATACTTTTTTGATAAGTATAAAACCTTATGTGAACTTTTATGAAGGGAAACCATTTATTATTCCATGAAGATTTTAAGTAACTGCTATTAAAGCTAAATTCAGTAAGAATGTGCTCTAAAATGATCACGACGACAACGATCCATAAATCAGGACATACCTGGTGAATGTCAACAAACCATCTTGCCAAATTTTGGTAAACCATCATCAGCTGTACATTTGCCAGCTCTGCCTTCGAAAAAGAAAACTTACCTTGTCATAAATCAAGAACCCAGTGAATGCAACACCAAAACATACAAGTGTTGGTACGATTTAAAATAGTACACTCCTAAACAACATAATAATACAATTAAACACACACACACACACACACACACACACACACACACACACACACACACACACACACACGCGCGCACACACACACACACACACTGACAGCACAGTAGGAGACAGGCACAATTTAAATACAGTTCAATACAGAAGCAACAAAACACAACACACAATGTAATACTATACCAATGCAATACAGTACACTTCAAAGCGTCACCAAAGTCAATGCTCCTTTGTCCAGTGATATTTCGTAACGATCACTGAGGAAAGAAGAGGCAAAGCTTGTATGTAAAAAAGTTAGTGTTGGCTGAAATATTCCTCTATTCAGTGTTTCTATAACGCAGACTTGTTGGTCTGAAAAAGGAGTAAGTCAAAACAGACCTTCTTTTAGGGCTAGGACATCTATCTTAGAATGCAACATATCCCTAGTCCTTTAATTTCTCTCTTTTTCTCCACTTCCTTACTATGTTTGTTTTTCTTATCTGACGAGCGACAGAGCGATTTAAAGCAGAAGATTCAAATGTTTACCATCACAATCTGTTTCGGTCATTGACCAGTCTGAATGACATTTACTAGCTTGTATCTCTCTGCTGTAATGGTTTTTTGTGATTTTAATTGTTTTTATGTGTATTTGCTCGTCAAACAAATTCGTGTGCGCGCGCACGCACGCGCGCGCGCGTGTGTGTATAGGTGGTGGGGGGGGGGGGGGGGTTGTGTGCGCGCGTGCGGTGTGTGTGTGTGTGTGTGTGTGTGTGTGTGTGTGTGTGTGTGTGTGTGTGTGTGTGTGTGTGTGTGTGTGA
>JADBJO010005867.1:87500-90000 GCA_016801955.1 Conus betulinus
TCGCAACTGATTTAATTACAAGTTCATCATCTGATGATAACACCTGTGGATGTTTCACATTCAAACCATCTTTTGTTCGCATCACTGTTAATGTCGCCCACATCTGTGAAATTAGTCCTGGGAAAAAACACACGCGCAAAACAAAGGTAAATATTTCATCAACCCGTCTGCTAACACATAACTGCCCTATCTTTTCTTCCTGATGACTGTGTTTACAGCCAGTACCTTTGAAGTGGAAGCTCAGAAACTCAAAGTGACATATCTTCCTCTCTGTCTCTGTCTCTGCCTCTGTCACTGTCTGTCTGTCTGTCTGTCTGTCTCTCTCTCTCTCTCTCTCTCTCTCCTCTCTCTCTCGCTCTCTCTCTCTCTCTCCTCTCTCTACCTCTCTCTCTCTCTCTCTCTCTCTCTCTCTCTCTCTCTCTGTATGTGTATTTGTGTGAGAATGTGAGAATGTGTATGTGCAAGAGATAAAGAGAGAGAGAGAGAGTATGTGTGTGCATTTGTTTGCGAGTTTATGCGTGAGTATTCATGCGCGCGTGTGTGTGTGTATGTGTTTGTGTGTTTTCTTCTGTTTTCATCATGCACAAAAATCTACACATGCGCACGCGTTTCATCTTCAAATATATCCACGTCTATTAACTACCACTACACACACACACACACACACACACACACACACACACACACACACACACACACACACACACACACACACACACACACACACACACACACACACACACACATATCCATCCCCATTACCCCTATCCACTCTCACTCTCTGCTGTAATGTACCTCATTCCATCTTCCTTGCAGCGATTAGTCGTCAGAAAATGAATCAATGAATCAACAAATCTACAAATGTGTTAATCTGTCCATCCTCCTGTCAACCAGTTTGATGGTCTATACTTCAGCTTTCTCATCCATATTTCTGGGCTGGGATACTAGCTTCCTGCCCCGTCGTCCTTCTCTCCACATCCCTATAATCCTCCCCCCCCCCCCCCCCCTCAGTTATTCTCTCTCTCTCTCTCTCTCTCTCTCTCTCTCTCTCTCTCTCTCTCTCTCTCTCTCTCTCTCTCTCTCTGGCCCCATTCCTTTTCAACCCAAATTAACTTGTCCCTATTGTTGCAGCAAGAACTGCAAGCGACTGCAGACGTCACCCACAAAAGTTACACGTAGTAGCAAAGTCCACCAGTAACCTCAGGGGAAGAAGATAATTATTATGTTGTGAAAGACGGAAGGGGAGAAGATACAGCAAGAGGAGGAGAAGTGGGGGTGGGGGCGAAGGGATGAAAAAAGAGGTTGGGGGGGGGGGGGGGGGGGGGGGGGGGGGGGCGAGGGGAGGGGAAGAAGAAGCTGGCTTTCACCATGTCTGGCTCTGCGATGAGTGGTTATTGTCAGCAGGTAGGAGGGCTAGTGGGTGATGTCTTGCGTATGCAAGATCCGTGCAGGCACTGGTGACTACTATCGAAAGTGACTTTGCAGTAGGGCAGTGTCTCCGTCAGTACGTTGCCTTATGGTGATGTACTATTGACGGCTCCCTGACGACTGCTGATACTGAGACTGTGAAAAAAATATATATTCTTTGGTGTGGCTTTGTCAAAGGAACCAGAATAATTGACAAGAGAGTTATGTCAGTGAAGGCAAGACGGCAAAACAAAACTACAAAACAAAACATGAGAAATTGGCTGATCAGTTAGCTGAATGATGAGTCAGTTAACCTGTCCGTTAATCAATCATTTTGACAAAAATGTCTAATTTTGACAAAAAAATGTCTAGACCCTTGTTTCCTAGGCTTTGTATTTTCTATTTGAATTGATATATGATTCAAAAACTTTCTGAGTCAGCTTACTTCCGTTTAAAAAGAGCAAGCTGGCTATCGTCTTTGAGAATAAGAAATCAGGGGGGATTTTTTCCCCCTTATAATTACCGCCGTCATTGCTTCCCTTGTTGTCGCAAATAGTAGTAATGTCTTTTGACTGGTGCATGAAAAGATCTGACTTCTGACTGTCACCCAGCTCATTTAAATGTCCTGGTTTAGTCAGTTAACTTTCTCCTTTCGCTGTCAGTTTGTCTGATCACACACACACACACACACACACACACACACACACACACACACACACACACACACACACACACACACACATGCATGCACGCACGCACGCACACGCACGCACACATACACACACACACACATACACACACACGCACGCACGCGCGCGCGCACACACACACACACACACTCTCTCTCTCTCTCTCTCTCTCTCTCTCTCTCTCTCTCTCTCTCTCTCTCTCTCTCTCCATCCCCCATCCCTGCCCTACTCTTTTCCCTCTCCTATGGAGCATCGCATTGCATCTTCCTTGCGGCAATCAATCAGTCAATCAATCCACAAGTCAACAAAATCTATCAAGATGTCACTCTGTCAGTCCAGCCATTGTTCAGTTTGATGGTGCATATTTAAGGTTCTCCAGCCGATTCCTCAGCTTAGTGCAAGCC
>JADBJO010005867.1:100000-102500 GCA_016801955.1 Conus betulinus
GTGTGTGTGTGTGTGTGTGTGTGTGTGTGTGTGTGTGTGTGTGTGTGTGTGTGTGTGTGTGTGTGTGTGTGTGTGTGTGTGTGTGCGCACGCGCGCGTGCGCGCGTGTGTGTACGTTTGATAGAAAAAAAACTTTCGCAAGAAACACTTCATCCAACTACAAGAACCCAAGTGCCTTTTTCTTTATCCGTCTCATCCATTTCTGAACATGAGATCATTCCGCTATGCCGTCAGAGCAAGTTCCAGTAAATCTGTGTTTTCAAGACAGCAAGACAAGGGAGTGCTGAACCACTATCCAACAGTTTAGCCTGAAAGAGGAGCTACTGTGGTAGGTAATCATAATTACTGTCCGGCTGACCATCAAGGATTTATTCAGGGGCTGTCACTACAAACAGAAGGAAAGTCTTGTCATGGACAGAGCAGTTCTTATTGCTCATAGGGCCATATCAGCGCCGTTACATCGTCAAAGTCAGTTCGATACAAAGATGTTCAAAAATGCACATGCAACGTATTGAACAGAATTAAAAAGAAAATCAATTAAACAGACTTAAAAAAGAAAAAGACTAAATTTGCTTTTCAATTTTAGATCAGATGAAAAATGTCCGTCTTTTCATCGGGAACTTAATCATCACATCAGGCAGGGCATTTCTGAACGAAGTTTTCATGAAAGTCTTCTGGAGGAGTGTGGGGTGTGTTTTTGTTGTTGTTTTTTTTTTTTTATTTATTTTTATTTTTTAGTCCCTGCACTCTATAATTGCCATTGAAAGTTTGTCATGGACAAAACCGAAGCAAAAAGCAAGACATGTACATTATGATCTACAACAATATAGAACATGATAGCTAAACTGTTGACTTCTTTTAACGCATATGACACACGCACCTGCCGAGGTGGTAAGGCAATCCATTTATTATTTTCATTACCGTAAGAGTAACACCCACCCACCCCCTTCTCTCCCTTCCCCTAAATGTAATTTTTTTAAGTGAAAAAAAAAAAGTTGAACATGATGGGTTTAAGAAAAAAACTGCATGTCAGTAAATGAACACTGCAGAGAGATATGGCGCAGCGTCAGGTTCTTTCCCCTTTGTCACAACAGGATCATTGCAACAATAGACCGGAGCAGTATTGTTAATTGTGTCCAGTCCTTGGATTACTTAAGAGTAAACTGTTACTTTAACATACACTCTTCTAAAGATTTCGTGCAGCATCTATTCTGTTTTCTATGGTTGTTTGCTGACGCTGTCCACATTGTTTTTATCGCTTTGTTGGAAATGTGTGTGTGTGTGTGTGTGTGTGTGTGTGTGTGTGTGTGTGTGTGTGTGTGTGTGTGTGTGTGTGTGTGTGCGCGCGCGCGAGCGTGCGTGCGTGTGCGTGCTTGTGTCTCTGTGTTGTCTGTGTGTGAGGGGTAGTTTGTAGGGTATGTGTGTGTGTGTGTGTGTGTGTGTGTGTGTGTGCGTGTGCGTGTGCGTGTGTGTGTGTGCATGCGTGCGCGCGTGTGCATGTGTGTGTGTGTGTGTGTGTGTGTGTGTGTGTGTGTGTGTGTGTGTGTGTGTGTGTGTGTGTGTGTGTGTGTGTGTGTGTGTGAGGGATAGTTGACATGGATGTGAGTGGGGTGCGTTCGTTCGTGTTTTTTAGTCTATAGCAAGCATTTTGGTTCAACTCTGTTGGCCACACTTCAATCACACATGAAGCTTTGATCCCTAGATTACACATTCGAATGCCAAAACACTTTTTAGTCAAATCATAGACTGTTCAACTGACTGTTCTGATGCATGGCCTGACTCATAAACAACTCTACAAAACAGTACACACGCCAAACAATGTGAGATGCAATGGCGACGGTTCTGGAAAACCCGTGGCGCAAATACCATGATTTGGGTTCTACCAAATTTATGTGCTCTCAAATGCCATCTTTCAGCTATTTATGTATATCCCTCGTGATTATCTACGCTTTTAACCACTGATCTACCAAAGTATTGCATCCAAAAAGGCTTCTCTAACACTGCCTCACAACACCTGCTCAACTGCAACTGACAGTCATGACGGGCACAGTGGTTAATTGCATCAGAACCAAAATTACCTGCTGGGAAAAATGTGCCTTTTTCTTATGCAGCTTTTTCTGTGATGAATTCAGAAGACAGCAATGCTATAACCAAGCGCATGTGCATCTTTCTTAGTTCGTGGGCACGGTCTGTTCTAGCTTCTGAGCAAAGGCATGTGGGCGCGTATGTTTCAGCACACTGCAATGACGCGTACGTGCCTCTGCGTGCATAGGAATGCTAAGGTGTTGTCTGAATGGGCTGTAAGCGAAGCCAACCACGTGCAAGCGGAGACAACGTCCACGGTGGAAGCACTGTTCCAGACCTCGATCCCTCCTGTTGTCTTTGTCTCGTCTTTCGCCAACATCGGCATCTCTGGTTCGCTTGGAAAGAGACACCGCTGCAAACAGCAAACTTCCATTAACCCACTTCTCAGAACCTGTGTCGACTCTTTGAAGAGCAAG
>JADBJO010005867.1:107500-112500 GCA_016801955.1 Conus betulinus
TTGATGCATCATCCCAGCGTTTTTCGGAAACTGCATGAGAAGGAAGCTGTTGTAGTGGAGGTGTCTTTTTCACTCTTATCGTACCTGTAGCCCGGCTGACCACGTGGGGTTTTTTCAGGTGTTGCCCACCGCGTGGAGGAGGAAAAGCTTATTTTTGACTGTGCAGTTCGGTTCATGTTATTTTCAGACACACACACACACACACACACACACACACACACACACACACACACACACACACACCACACACACACACACACACACACACACACACACACACACACACACACACACACACACACACACACATGCGCGCGCGCACGCGTCAAACACGCACACACAATTCTCTTCGCTTTTTGCGGGCAGGTTCCTCTACACCCCAATCAGAATCCCTGGACATCCTGTTCTTCTAGGAGGTCCTTCGAAAAGGTTCTTGTCCTCACGCTTTGCGTTTGGATCCACACATCACCACATGCGTCCTCGTCTGATGTGGCTGATCCGTTCACCGCAGAGGGAAGCATTACTGTCGACTCACAGACGGTTTCTCCGTGTTCGTGGTGTATGCTTCTCTCTGGATTTCCCATCTGCTCCCTGTAGCAACATACACAGATGCTGGACACACACTAACGTAAGCAATGTTGCTACATTTCAGTCTTTTCATAACCATGATTTATGCTTCTGCTTGATGACATCGTTTTGGACCTGTGACTACGTGTATGACAAAGACAATCATGGTTCTTCATACAGTTTCGATCTTTATCTTTTGCCTCTATTGTTTTGATTCATTTAAAATTTCAGCTTATACTTTCTGCGACGAAATTATGAGGATAATGTCCACATTCGTCTGTCCTATACTGTGCAGTATATCAAAAAAAAAAAAGCAAAGCTGACTTGTTTATAACGAAATGTAAGAATTCTTAATTGTACAGTGAATTTGTCTTTGAGGAACACCGATTTGTTTTCCAGCTAGGATTTTAGTTTTTAACCCTGTCAGCAACGCTCCTCAATCAGACATAACAATCATTTCTAGACTATCCATGTCAGTGCATAAAAAAAAATAGTCGAGTCATAGACTGTTCAAAAAACGTTTCAAATGCCTGGATTGATTCCTAAATGATTCTACAAACAGTATACACATAATAGATATGTGAGACGCAGGGAGTGACATAGCGAAAAAAACATCATTTCGGGTTCTATCAAAATTATTTATTCTGGAATGAGTCCCTTCTTCTGTTTATGCAAATATTCATAATTTTTCTGATTTTAGATATTGTTCTTTCAAGGCATTCCACCCAATACGGCGTGTCTGAAAAACTGTTCTACAACATATATCCAGCAACTTGGACACATACATCTGGCACAAACATTATCATAAAGTAGGCTAGTTCTAGAGCACTGTGCTCACTGAACATATGGCACAGAGGCAAATGTCATCCGAACCAAACTTATCCGTTGGACGAAAGGAGCTTTTTTTCTCTTATGTAGTTCTTTTTTTCTGTGATTTCGTCACGAAGAGATTTGACCTAACCAAGCATATGCATGTCTTTCTTCGTTTGAGTACATACGTCTGTTCTCGCTTGCTTCAATGGCACGTGCAATGTGTTGGTTGGTTCGTATGTGTACGTACATTTCGGCCAGTTGGCAACGACGCCTGAATGTCCCTGTTTGCGGACGCAAGAATGCCAAAGTGTTGTCTGAATGGGCTGTAAGCGAAGCCACCCACGTGCATGCGAAGACAATTTCCACGGTGGAAGCACTGTTCCAGACCTCGATCCCTCATGTTGTCTTTATCTCGTCTTTCGCCAGCATCGGCAGCTCTGGTTCGCACGGAAAGAGACACCGCTGCAAACAGCATCCCCCACTAACCCACTTCTCCGAACTGTGTCGATTCTCTGGAGAACAAGCCCCGGGTGCCCAGAGCAGGTAGGTACCGGCTGTTGGATCTCGCTGTGAGTGCATACATAGCAGAGCGGCCCACCTAGGATCGTTTTCTGGATTTGGGGTAGACTGCAGACTGACCAGGCCATGTAGTGATAGGGCAGAGAGGATGGGGAACGAAGATAGGGAAAGCGGGGTGGGAGCTGCAGATTTCCAGACGTTCTTGGGGTGTGTTGATCACTCTTAGATGGACACGCGCTTCCAGTGCTACCTGTGAAGGGGATCGCGAACGTGCGTTGGCCTAGACATGTTTAAGGAAGGGAGGGAGGCGGTGGTGGGGGTGTGGATTGGGGTAGAGTGGGCGGGATGAGGGTGATGGTGGAGGCTGCTACGTGAAGTCTTGGGGCGTTGCCAACCTGGCAGAGCCACGAGCGACTATTAGCGCTGTGATGTGTTTTTGTTTTGTTTGTTTGTTTGCCTGTGTGTTTGTTTGTTTTTTGTTTTGTTTTTTTAGCCACACACCAGTGCTTTTTTTTTACATGGCCGCACAGAGGGGGAAAGTGGAGGCAGAGTACAACTGCGTAGAATGGGGGAATACAGTACTCTTTGTCTACCCCCTGCCTCCTCTCTACACACACTACTAGTTTTCCTTTGACTAAACCCAGCCCTAGTCTGTAGTGCAGACTATTTCAGGCTTACTGTTGGTTGCTCTGTCACCGTCATCTGCTCCACATCCAATGACCAGTGATCGAACAGACATCTGTTCCCTATCTCCATCTTTCTCTTTCGGTTTTTATTCGTCTTTTTTCTTGGCGTGTTCTCCTTTCGTTTCTTTTTTTTCTTCTTTTTTTCTTCTTCTTCTTCTTCTTCACCCCAAAATTACACAAAAACAGTCACATGCGGGGGGGTGTGTGGGGTGTGTGTGTGTGTGTGTGTGTGTGTGTGGTGTGTGTGTGTGTGTGTGTGTGAGAGAGAGAGAGAGAGAGAGAGAGAGAGTGTGTGTGTGTGTGTGTGTGTGTGTGTGTGTGTGTGTGTGTGTGTGTGTGTGTGTGTGTGTGTGTTTTCTCTGTGTTTTTTTTCTTGTCGTTTATTAATGTCCGCATCTGCGTGCGTGTTGTTATAGACACAGCAGTTTTACATACCAGGATTTTTTCCAATATTGTATGTGCTTATTTCTTAGAATGGATCCGTATATATGTGGCTGGAAGTGTGATGCTGAAATGCCACTTCTGATCATGTGTTGAACTTGGTAATTCAAGAAGTCATGAAAAACTTGTTCGTTTTGCATATCCAAGAAACGGATATAATAGTTAGCCGGGAGAACCTCACGATGAATACTATATACTGTGCACAAAAAGGAAACGCATATTTTTTCGATGAAAATATTAAGGAAAATTTTGACAGAAACATGCCCCGTACAGCAGGGAACTCTGTCCAGTGTGAATAGTCAGACATAATGAATAGACATAACAGTAGATGGAGGTCTTATTTCTTCTATGGATATAATATTTTGAATGCTAAATGACGCATGAAATGACTGAAATAAAATATGCGTTTCTTTCTTTCTGTGCACAGTATAGAATGCTGGACATTTTCTGCTTGTGCGCTTAAGTATTTGGATGTATACAGTTCTCTAGCTTTTGGCGTGTTATCGTAGATTCTATGTCCCTTCGGATCCTTCGTGTGCCTTTTATGTTACCTCAACATGCTAATATTCATTTTTGTGATCTAGGTATGCTGTAGCGTACGCTAGGGTTTAGGTACATGCTGCCTTCTATTTTTCATTTACTTATTTACTCAGAATTCTTTTATTTTATTTGGACAATACATTTTGGGATGAACGAACATTTTCGTAGCCTTTTTTTTTAAATTTTCGGGTGTTTTCATATTTTGTCCCATTCTTTTATGTACAAGAATACTACTGTGTGTAGTTGAACATGGAATTGTTGTCGTGTAGTTGGGTAGTTGCATACATTTGTGTGCCTTTGACCAAGTTATTCTTGATGTTTGTTTACTTGAACATGGACATTTAAACAATTCATTCTACGGCTTTGCATATTTGTCATTTTGTTGTGTACATTTTTCGTCTTTCAGACATGCCACTGTCTCTTCTGTATTTTAGAGTGTATATACATGTGATACATTTTTATGTGTATGTGTGTCTGTGTGACATGTTGCCTAACACTTTTTGTGCATAAGTACTTGTTCTTGTATAAAGCAAAATGCTTAACTATCATTTCGAACATAGCTAAACTGGAGGCGAGTATGACGACAAACATCAATTTTGTTTTGTTTTGTTTTGTTTTGTTTAACGTATCTTTCCCCTTGTTTGGAATATCATCTCTCTGCTTCAGAATTCTGTCCTGAATTTTCTTTTACTTTATTTTCTGTGTTTCTCCTTGAGCATGTGCAAGCAAGCGCGCATGTGTGTGTGTGTGTGTGTGTGTGTGTGTGTGTGTGTTGTGTGTGTGTGTGTGTGTGGTGTGGTGGGTGTACATGCGCGTGATGTGTGTATATGTGTATGGATGTGTGTGTGTGTTGTGTGTGTGTGTGTGTGTGTGTGTGTGTGTGTGTGTGTGGTGTGTGTGTGTGTGTGTGTGTGTGTGAGAGAGAGAGAGACAGAGAAGAGAGAGAGACAGAGAGAGAGAGAGAGAGAGCGGTGAAGTATTTTTTTGGCTATCAAAGTAACTCTTGCCAAACCAGTCAGTAACCTGGAAAGTGTTTCTTCACCACCACCCCCCTCACCCCCGCCCCTATCTCTTTCTCCTCACCTATTTTTGTTCACCACGAGGATAACTTTACAGGGCAATTTCAGATAAATCAACATGCCTGATTTGCCTTTCACAGGGGGTCCACTTATTTGCCATTAACATGTGTACCCAGTCTTCTACACATGCCTATTTCCAGCCACATGTAGTAAGATCCAGAGTGTTGGAACAGCGAATGATATGTGCAATGCAAGGCAGTGTCTGGAATTTCGGCATTCAACTTCCTAAAGTATTTTGAATGCATTCATGTTCTTCGCCTTTAGTCTCCACGGAAATTGTTTATTTCAAAGCTGTAAAGTTTTCTCAGGCTGGTGAAGTTTGTTTTGAATTGAACAGAGAACGTCCTCACGCCCT
>JADBJO010005867.1:127500-132500 GCA_016801955.1 Conus betulinus
TCTATTCTCTCTGCTGGAACTCTGGTGAGTCCCTTGGAAAAACTCCGACTGCTTCGTTTGGAGGAGCAAATACGCCTCATTCCGGACCAAATTCTGACTAATTGCACGGGGTCAGGTCAGGGGAGGAAAACTCGATCGGGCACGTGAGTTTGGCGCTCAATTGGCCTGTGATTTGGCGCCAGGGCTTGGGTGGCTATCTCTGGCCATCTGCGCGCAAGGTCATAACATCTGGGGAAACAAGGGATGAGGGTTCGAGTCTGCTGGCCAATTTTGCCGTGTAAAGCGTAGAAATCTGTGGGTAAATCCCTGCCGTCTGATTACTATCCACGCGAACCAACATTTAGCCTTTCTCTGACTCATCCTGCTCTCTCTCTCTCTCTCTCTCTCTCTCTCTCTCTCTGTGCGTGTGTGTGTCTCTGTCTCTGTCTCTGTCTCTCTCTCCAATACTGCCCGGAGCTAAATAATTTAGGTGTGCGGTAAATACATTTAAAGTACTATAAATATCCCAGTTCTTTGCACTAAGTCTGAGCATCAAATAATGAACGAACAATTGGCATCCTGTCCATTTCCGTTTACCGGACAATCCGTTTTTGGTATCTTAAAAAGAAGTATTAAGTTTTAACAAGTGGACGAAAATACAGTTTGGAATGATTGCTCAGCAGCACCCCTTTTACAATGTACAATGGCCTATTAATGAATCTCTCTCTCTCTCTCTCTCTCTCTCTCTCTCTCTCTCTCTCTCTGTATGTGTGCGTGTGTGTGTGTGTGTGTGTGTGTGTGTGTGTGCAGAAACGTAGATACAAATTTATCTTAAGAGTCATCACACCGGTGAAACAACCGATTGAGAATAAACTGGGCTTCTATCGATCTAGAAAAAAAAACATTCCTGTTTGTTCAGTTCAGAAAGCAATTTCATCATGCCTTCACACCTTCGTCAATTGATTATGCATCAGGGTTCTGGGACAATGCAGTCATGACATTGAACCATTCGTTTTGAAATATCCTAGGGATTTAGAACATTTTGTGCTAAAAGCTAACTCGTTAACCGGAGACCACGCTGAATTTTTGAACATCCTATCAGTGACACACACAGGGTAAGACTGAACGACGGCAGATTAATGCACAAAATATTAAAAGAATTAACGCTTCGTAATTTGAGACAACACCTTTTCTGCTTAATGATGAGGGGCGTGTTCGTAAAGTGTCCATCTTCAAGCCACGGTTTCAGTATTTCAAATCAGGCTTTCACTGGATAATTTTTGGAGTTGTTCAACAATGACTGTCAAGGAAATGAAGGATCATGCTTGCCCCAGAATAAAATGCATGACACAACGTCAGACTACGACTGGGGCCAAAGAAAACGGAAGAGAAATGGGAAGAGATGACATTTTTTTCCCCCTTTTTACAATTTCTGGGGTCTTTCTTTTTTTTCTTCATTTTTTTTTTTTTTCATTTGTAAAGACGGTCTTTTTTTTTTTAATTGGGCCCTCCATCCTCTTTTTCCCCCCGACTTTTTCACTATTTTTTTTTTTCTTCAAAGCCTCACACACCATACATTGTCTGTGTGTTTCATTACCGACAGACATTAATATTTCCGACAGAAGGGGGACGCGAAGAACAGGGTGGAAGGAGAGAACAGACTGTGCGGAGGGGACGGGAGGGAGGGAGGGATGGAGGGAGAGGGAGGAAGAGGCAGCCGACATGACGACCAGACATCAGAGACGTGGACCAGGACAGGAAGACAGGATGGAAATGGGCAGTGGCCAGACCCTCTCAGGGTCTGGGGAAACATGGCCATCACTTCCTGACACTTGTCGCCGCGTCGTCTGTCACTGCCAGTCTGTTTGCCCCGCCACCTCTGCTCTCACTCCCCCCCTTCCCATCCCCCGCCCTCTATCCCTCCGACTAGCCCTTGCATTACTTTCCCCCCCCCCCCCCCTCTCTTTCTGTCCGTCTGTCTGTCTCTCTCTCTCTCAACGTGGTAAAAGCCCTGATATGGCCCTTTGCGGTCGTCTGGGCTATAAGCAATATTACCTCTCTCTCTCTCTGGCCTTTCATCTTTCTACCCAACCATCGGTCTACCTGTCTATCTATCTGTCTCTCTGTCTGTCTATCTATCTATCTATCCATCTATCTGTCTCTCTGTTTGTATCTCTGTCTATTCAACCGTGTGTCTGTCCTTTTATGAGCGTCTGTCTATAAGTTTAGTTTCTATGTATTTCGTTCAGCTTTATACGTAACTCTCTCTCTCTCTCTCTCTCTCTCTCTCTCTCTCTCTCTCTCTCTCTCTCTCTCTCTCTCTCTCTCTCTCTCTGTCACATTACTTCCCCTCCCTCTCTTCTCCACAAACAAGGTTCCACGTGTAGCAACAGCTCGCAGACAAAATTCACGGCACAAGTTGTTTTCATGTCACGCGGCTTACCCTCCCCTCCCCCCCCCCCCCCCCCCCCCCCCAACGTCTTTACCCCTCGCTCGACCCACCATCACCCATCCCCACTTTGTCCCCTTACCCTGCTCCCCGTCCCATCCCCCCCACCCCCCACCCCTATGCTCATCCTCGCCCTATCCACCACCTCACTCCCTTCAGTGTTTCTCCCCAGTCCCGCCACAGACACGACGTCAAACGAATGTCGAGGGAAGACCTCGTCAATGGTTCTTGCAGCTGCCTCACCCTTCCTCCTTCTCTTCGACATCTCTCATTCAACAACTGTCACTGGCAAACTCCAGTGGGACATACAGGCACAACACACACACACACACACACACACACACACACACACACACACACACACACACACACACACACACACACACACACACACACACATATATATATATATATATATATATATAGAGAGAGAGAGAGAGAGAGAGAGAGAGAGAGAGAGAGATGGAGTGTGTGTGTGTGTGTGTGTGTGTGTGTGTGTGTGTGTGTGTGTGTGTGTGTGTGTGTGTGTGTGTCCCCTGGCATTTCAGTTCTGCATGAAAGCTGGGGTGGCAGAATATCCAGGCAATATCTAAGAGATGCCCAATTTAAAGCTGGCTGGACCGAGATTTTGCAAGATTTTCGCGGGAGGCGAAGTCTGACGCAACGGGCGAGCGATTCGGGTTCGTGTTGGCTTAAGAATCTTTCACCAATTGCAGAGAAACAAACTTCTAGCAGCAACAATGAAAACCATACCGAGAACAATCCCAAAAACTACTTGAAACTTTGAGCGTTTTTTTTTCTTTGAAAGATGGCAGTTTATCAAGGGAAGGGATATTGCTGCGAGTCGCATCCTTCACAGAAATATTGCTGTGAGTCGCATCCTTCACAGAAATATTGCTGCGAGTCGCATCCTAGTGATTCTCAGGTTGACGGCTGTTTTGCCTCGTCTCGCTATCTTCCTCTCGGATTATTGATGTTTTCCTGAGAAAAAGGCTACTATAGCCTTCAGACCGACTACGCTTCCATACATGATCATTCAAACCCTCTATATCCCCCCCTCCCCTCCCTCTCTCTCTCTCTGTTTCTATCTCGCTCTTTGTCTCTCTCTGTCTCCCTCTGTCTGTCTGTCTGTGTGTGTCTGTCTGTCCGTCTGTCTCTCTCTCTCTCTCTCTCTCTCTCTCTCTCTCTCTCTCTCTCTCTCTCTCTCAAGCAACGTTGCACGCGAAAAGGGCAACTAACCTGGGTGCAGCTGAGTGGGGAACGAACGGCATGGGGACAGTCCCACTGAAGGGAGAGGGCACGGAAAATAAGACAAGAAAACAGCGCCGAAGGTCAATGTCGCTTCGACTGCATCTGTATAAATATGACAGCCGCCGACCCTGACCGTTAATGTGTTCGACAATCATTAAGAGACCGGATTATTCACCATGTTGGCCTCGGACAGTGACGTTCAGACTCCCCCATCCCCACCCCCACCCACCCCCCTCCACTCCCACCCCTTTCCATCGGAATATACAGTCACGAATATACCGGCTCCTAGCCACAATAAGTGTGAAGACCTAGCAGTCTGCTGTCACTAAAGCCCAATAGCAACTCATCATCCCTTCCCTTGATAACTGCCACAACCTCCCCTTCACCTCCCCCTTCCCCCCACACACTATTCCACCCCCCCCCCCTCTGATCCCACTCCAGTCACCATGTCATGGAAGATGAAGGATGTGGTGGGAGAGCAAAGAGGAATGTAGATCGTCTATCAGGCTCTGAAGGCACGATGTATGGAGTACGTTGCAACTGTGTGCGAGTCTACACGAACACCTATATTGCGGCGTCCGTGCAGAGCAAGGGAAATAACTCTTTCGGCTGGGACAATCGCGCTCGTCGTTTGATCTATCGATCTACGAACGGCCTTGACCATAATAGGCCTACCGCTGTACTGCACTGATCCTGTGACCCCCTCCCTCCATCCTACCACCCCCTTCTTCCCGTCCATCCCTGTCATTCAGCGGGCGAAGGGGGATGGGTTGCGGGTTAGTCAATTCTGGCTTCATCCGACCGTTAAGTGTTGAGAAGGTCCCGTTCGTCACTGTAACCCCCCCCCCCCCCCTCTCTCTCTCTCTCTCTCAGGTAAAGTTGCGCCACAAAAATGCAACTAATCCGGATGTGGCTGTGTGGTTTATGAATTGAATGAGCGGTGTGGGGGCCATTCTCACTGAGAGAGACACGAAAATAAAGGACAAAGAAAGATAACAAAACAAAACAAAACAAACAAAAAAAAACGAAAGCAAGAACACCAGAGGTCGTGCTCACAGCCCAGAAGGTCAAGGTCCCTTCGACTGCATCTCTGTAGAGGTGGCAGCTACCAACCCTGACCTTCAACAACAGATTCGCTGACTGTGAACTTTTGTTTCGACAGTCATCAGCAGACTGGTATTATCTACCTTTTTTGGCCGTGGAACTGTAACGTCCATCAACCAACCCATCACGCCATTCCCAACCCCCCTGCTATCGGAATGTACGCGCACAGGTATGCCGACCCCCAGCCACAATAAGTGTTAAAAGGAGTACCTGGCAG
>JADBJO010005867.1:140000-142500 GCA_016801955.1 Conus betulinus
TGCGAACGAATGACACACAATGACCGACTGACCGACTAAATGAATGAATAACTGAACGACTGACTGACAGAGTGAACGAATGAATGACTACACGACGTCTGACCGAGTGAGCGAGCGACTGACCGACTGAACGATGGAATACCTAAACGATTCTGAAAACGAATGACCGGCAGACTGAACTGACCGACTGACCTAATAAATGACTAAACGACCGATTGACCGACTGGACGAATGAATGAATGGACGACCGAACAACCGACAGAACGTATGACTGACTGAACAAGCGACCGACCGAACAGATCTACGAACGAATGATTAAACGAGCCACTGACCGACGAAACGAATAAATGACTGAACTACCGACTGACCGACAGAACAAAAGGACTGAAAGACCGACTGACCGAAAGCGTGACTGAACAAACGACCGATTAAACAATTGTACGAACGAATGACTGACTGAACGACCAACTGATGGACTGAAGGAATGAATGGCTGAACAAGCGACTGACCGACAGAACAAACGATCGACTGAACGACCGACTGACCGACTGAACAAAATAATGACTGAATGACCGACTGAACGAAAGAATGCCAGAACGATTGTGCGAAAGAATGATTGAATTACCGACTGATCGATTAAACGAACAGATGACTGCACGATCGACTTACCAACTGAACTAAGACTGAACAAGCGACCAACCGACTGAACGAGAGAATGCCTGAACGACTGAGCGACCGAATTGCTTAACGACCCACTGATCAACTGAACGAATGACGTAGTGAGTAAGCGACCGATCGAACACAACCTACGAACGAAAGATTGAACGACCAATTGACTGACTGAACGTATGAATGACTGAATGACCGACTGATCGAATGAACGAATGAAAGACCGAAACGACCGACTGACCGATTAAATGACTGAAAGGCCGACTAACCGGGTGAACGACCGAATGACCGACCAATCGAACGAGTGAATGAATGAACGGCTATCTGACCGACGGAACGAATGAATGACTGAATAGTCGACTGAACGAAAAAATGACTGAACGAGTGAGTGACTGAACGAATGTACGAACGAATGACTGAACCACTAACTTAATTTATGAATGAGCGGACGACCGACAGACTGACTGAACGAATGAATGACTGAAGGACCGACTGACCAACTGAGCGAATAAATGACCGAAGACCGACTGACCCGATTGAACAAATAATGACTGAACGACCGACCGACAAAACAAATGTACGAACGACCGACTTAACGACCCTCTGAATGAATGAATGTCTGAACGACCGACTGACGGACTGAACGAATCAATGACTGTACGAACGACCAACCGAACAAATTTGTGAACGAATGATTGAACGATCAACTGACCGGTTAAACGAATGAACGACTAAACGAGCGACCGAGCGGACCGAAAAAAAACGCGCAAGAACAACAACAAGATAAAAACAAACAAACAAACAAAAAACGAACGCACAAACAAATGAACATACGGCGTTGGGGGCGTCGAACGAGGGGCTTGGAGGGAGAGAAAAATTTTTTTTTTTAACTATGCATCTCTGTATGCCATTAATTTTAATGTACAGCATTTAAACAGTAGCTGTATAAACCAAAAAAAAACTAAAACTTTCCATTGGTAATACTGATTACCATATCACAGGGCTCACACTGCAAAACATTGCTTAGAGGCAAATTAAACAAAGAAATGAATTAATTGATTGATAAATGAATAGATAAATAAACATACATACATACATACATATTTAGCAAGATAAATACAATGATCAATTGACTGAAACATTACTCACTAAGTACCTACAAAATCAGATGAAATAACATGTATAGACAAACGAAGGAACGACTTATCTTTATCTGTCTATCCATCCATCTCTCTCTCTCTCTCTCTCTCTCTCTAGCTACACACACACACACACACACACACCCACACACACACACACACACACACACACACACACACACACACGGATGGATGGATGGATGGATGGATGGATGGATGGATGGATGGATAGATAGATATAATATGATGGTTGTAAAAAACCAACGACAATTTAAAAAAAAAGTGCTCAACCGTATTGGGAGCGGTATCTGTTAAAAAGTAGGTTGAAAAGTAAGCTTAAAATTTTAAACTGTCGTTGGTTTTTTACAACCATCATCTTAACTGCTCCTCACGTTTGAGCGCTTTAAAAACACAACCAAATTTTAAAATGGATAAAATCGATTTTAAACCATCCTCGAAAAAATATACCTCTCGCTAAACCTCAGTGCTACATGAAAAAAATGATAGAACAGAGAGGTTCATCAAAAACATGAGACGGAAAGCATTTTTCTACTTAAACCCCAATGCCAAGAAAGAAGATAAAAATACATACGACTTCAAAACATGGGGCAGCGCCACCAGCCATTGAGGAAATGAAGACATGTGAGGATAAAATGAAAAGGATGATAGCTAACATAGAATTCAAAAAATAA
>JADBJO010005867.1:147500-149444 GCA_016801955.1 Conus betulinus
AGACAGAGAGAGAGACAGACACAGAGAGACAGACAGACAGACGAGAGAGAGAGAGAGAGAGAGAGAGAGAGAGAGAGAGAGAGAGAGAGAGAGAGAAGAGAGAGAGAGAGAGAAACACCGCAACTAACGCCAAGTTAAGTCGTATTCCCAGAACTGTGCAAAAAAAAAAAGAAAAAAAAAAAAGACAAGAAAAGTATGCTTAAGCCATGTCAAAGTTAATAAAAAAAACAGAACAATGGTGTCAAAACACCACCAACACGTTTCATTTGAAAGTGACATGTAGGCCTACATGCTTTGCCCCGACCTCTTTCCAGCCCCATCATTTCCTTCATCCTGTCGGTCCTCCACAAAACACATCACTTGACATGATATCGTGAAAATGTCCACTCATGCACGCCCCCCCACCCCCCAACCCCCACACCCTTTCCCCTTCTTCCACACAACACACGACGATGACACACAAAACACGAGTGCACGCGAAACGCACGCGACTATGCACACACACACACACACACACACACACACACACACACACACCACACACACACCACACTTCACACACACACAACACACACCACACACACACACACTCAACACACACATAGCAAGCAAGCGCCCACATACACGCATACACAACACACACACACACAACACACCCACCACAACACACGCATAACACAACACACCACACAAACACACACACACACACACACACACAGTGCGCGCACGCGCGCTCGCGCGCGCGCGCGCACACACACAACACACACACACTGCACCATACACGTGCAATTACGTTACACTCACTCACACACATACACGTGCACGCACACAGATGACAAACCAAGAGCAAGCACACGCGCTCGCACGCGCATACGCATATAAAGCCACTACAAATATGCAGGCGCACACACGCATTAATATTACATATACAACCACGAATCACACACACACACACACCACAAACACACACATACACACACACACTAGCAAGCAAGCCCCCACATACACGCATACACAACGCGTGCGCGCGAAACACACACCCACAAACCCCACACACACACACACACACACACACACACATGCATATATAACACACACACAAGCGCGCGCGCGCGCGCGCGCACGCACTCACACACACACACTCACACACACACACACACTCACAACACACACGCTCACACACACCCTCACACACACACATGCACTTACCAAACACTCACACATACACGTGCACGCACACAGATGAACAACCAAGGGCAAGCGCGCGCCTCGCACGCGCGTACGCAATATACATACACATACAAATATGCAGGCGCACACGCACTAATATATACATATACAACCACGAATCACACACACACACACACACACACACCACACACACACACACACACCACACACACACACACCACACACACAGCGCGCGCACACTCACACATGCCGCCTCGCACCTACGCACATGAATGCCGCGCGCTTCTGCACACATATGCACTATACTACCGTGTGCGCGCGCACATAGAGACGTACGTTTCACACGCACGCACGCACGCACGGCACGCACATACACACACACACACGCGGACTTTGAAGCCAGTCCGCGAGTGTTTAACAGCTCATTGGCACTTTACCGCTTGGTCTTTGCTTGAGTTTTGCGGTATGATTGGTGAATTGATCTGGACTTTTATTTGATTAGAAGATATTTGCTTACTTTAATTAAGTAATTATTCTTTTTTTTGATTATTGATTATTTCTCAACACTTTGTGCCCATTTTTGGATGCAGTCTATTTCAGAATGACAACAAAAATTACAATTTTTTAGTTTCACAACGACTCGAAAACTCATGAATGGCAAAAATGAAAAGGTGAAAATGATGAATAACGATGTTAGATGGCAATGAAAATGAAGACTGATAGTGGCTGACAAGACGAATGTGAAATGATGAC
>JADBJO010005868.1:0-22500 GCA_016801955.1 Conus betulinus
CATCAAAACAAGCGTTTGACGATGACATGAAGGAGAAAGCGAAAACAACACAAGGATGGATTTGGGAGGAGGGAGGGTAGGGGGGGGGGGGGGGGGGGCGCACCTTGTTATGGGTATGTGAGTGCGAAATGTGCAGGCGGTGCATGGTGTGTGTGTGGTGTGTGTGTGTGTGTGTGTGTGTGTGTGTGTGTGCATGGTGTGTGTGTGTGTGTGTGTGTGTGTGTGTGTGTGTGTGTGTGTGCATGGTGTGTGTGTGTGTGTGTGTGTGTGTGTGTGTGTGTGTGTGTGTGTGCGCGTGGTGTGTGTGTAGTGTGTGTGCGTGCGTGTGTGTGTGTGTGTGTGTGTGTGTGTGTGTGTGTAGTGTGTGTGTGTGTGTGTGTGCGTGCGCGGCGGTGTGTGTGTGTGTGTGTGTGTGTTGTGTTATTGTTATTGTTCTTGGGAAAACTGTAACTGCGTGGTTTGAACTCCTTCGGTCATATCCGTTGATCTGTCCTGTTGCGGTCTGTTGGAAATCGGAAACGACGCGAACAGGACTTTGGCGCTGAAGTGCTGTGCGCAGCGGTCAGTGTCCGTGTTGATTGGTACTAGCAGTTCATTGGGTCACAGACCCCTCCCACACTCTGCTCATTCTGACTTTCTTTTCTTTTCTTTGCATTTTTTGTTTGAGGGGGGACGGGGACGTGGGAGGGGTAGTTTGCAGGCGAATATTGCTTAGTATCAAGCATGTTTGGGGGGTCCCCTCGCGGTGGCAATTGTAATGGTAATGTTGCTTTAGCCCAGCCGACCGCAAAGGGCCATACAGGGCTGTCACTGCGTTGAAGTTAACTCACAAATCATTTATTGAAAGAAAAACATAATTCACACAGCCCTTTAAAACACACATTTGAAAAAAAAACACACAGGGAATTTTGTTAAAAATTTTCCTCCTCCGTAAAATCTTTGATTAGATGAAAAATGTTAATTTCCTTCAGAAATTCAAAGATCACATTTGGGTGGGACATCTCTGAACAAGGTTTTCATAAAGTCTGCGTAAAGTGTTTATGTCTCACCATTCTACACGGATATCTTTCACTGTGAGTGGAACATGACATGGAATGCACCACGGATCTTCTTCACCTTTGAAAAGATAAGAATGGATGTGAAAGGAGTGGTCTGTATGCAAACGGCATGGAACTCTTTCTTGTTTACGGCCGCGTCGGGAACATGGTAAAGGCTCTTTCAGGTTCGGACGGATTTCAAGCAGTGACAGACCTGATATGGCCCCGTGCGGTCGGCTGGGCTGTAAGCAACATTACCTTACCTTGGCTGCATGCCCGTTCTGAATATTCTGATCACGTACCGCGTGTCATAAACCACAGGGACCAGCTTCCAGAGAACCAGCCATCGGGACCCCGGAGGGTGTTTCCTCAAAACGGATACCCCCCTCCCCCTCCCTCCCACCCCTGACCCGGCTCTTGCCGTCTCCACCCTCCCCCCTCTTCCCCCATCTCCATACCCTTCTCTCCCAGTTCCCGCCCGTCTCCAGTCCTCTTAACCCCTCTTCTGAGTCTGACTCCTCACGCTCTGTTCGTGTCCCCGTCACCTCCACTGAGCCTGACTCCTCACGCTCTGTTTGTGTCCCCGTCACCTCCACTGAGTCTGACTCCTCACGCTCTGTTTTGTGTCCCCGTCACTCCACTGAGTCTGACTCCTCACGCTCTGTTTGTGTCCCCGTCACCTCCACTGAGTCTGACTCCTCACGCTCTGTTTGTGTCCCCGTCACCTCCACTGAGTCTGACTCCTCACGCTCTGTTTGTGTCCCCGTCACCTCCACTGAGTCTGACTCCTCACGCTCTGTTTGTGTCCCGCTGTCACCTCCACTGAGTCTGACTCCTCACGCTCTGTTTGTGTCCCCGTCACCTCCACTGAGTCTGACTCCTCACGCTCTGTTTGTGTCCCCGTCACCTCCACTGAGTCTGACTCCTCACGCTCTGTTTGTGTCCCCGTCACCTCCACTGAGTCTGACTCCTCACGCTCTGTTCGTGCCCCCGTCACCTCCATTGAGTCTGACTCCTCACGCTCTGTTTGTGTCCCCGTCACCTCCACTGAGTCTGACTCCTCACGCTCTGTTTGTGTCCCCGTCACCTCCACTGAGTCTGACTCCTCACGCTCTGTTTGTGTCCCCGTCACCTCCACTGAGCCTGACTCCTCACGCTCTGTTTGTGTCCCCGTCACCTCCACTGAGTCTGACTTCTCACGCTCTGTTTGTGTCCCCGTCACCTCCACTGAGTCTGACTCCTCACGCTCTGTTTGTGTCCCGCTGTCACCTCCACTGAGCCTGACTCCTCACGCTCTGTTTGTGTCCCCGTCACCTCCACTGAGTCTGACTTCTCACGCTCTGTTTGTGTCCCTGTCACCTCCACTGAGTCTGACTTCTCACGCTCTGTTTGTGTCCCCGTCACCTCCACTGAGTCTGACTCCTCACGCTCTGTTTGTGTCCCCGTCACCTCCACTGAGTCTGACTCCTCACGCTCTGTGTGTGTCCGCTGTCACCTCCACTGAGCCTGACTCCTCACGCTCTGTTTGTGTCCCGCTGTCACCTCCACTGAGTCTGACTCCTCACGCTCTGTCCTTTTGTGTCCCCGTCACCTCCACTGAGTCTGACTCCTCACGCTCTGTTTCGTGTCCCCGTCACCTCCACTGAGCCTGACTCCTCACGCTCTGTTTGTATCCCCGTCACCTCCACTGCCTGAGTCTGACTTCTTTCTCACGCTCCTCCCCACCCCCCCCCCCCCCCCCCCCCCCCCCCCCTGAGTTCCCCCCCCCCCCCCCCCCCCCCCACTTCCCCTCCCCCCAGCCCCCTTTCCACATATACCCCCACCACCCTCCCCCCCTCGCCCCCACCCCCCCATAAACACATATACTCGCCCCCCCCCCCCCCCCCCCCCCCCCCACCGTGTCTGTTTTTCCCACGGTCCTAACACATGTTTCTGGCTGGAAGATGGACATGCCAGCTGTCTGAATGTGGCCCTGGAGTGACCGCAGACAGCGCATCATGCGTCGCGTTTTCCTTGGTTCCCAGCTTCATTATGAAGTGAGAAGAGAGATCTTAAACGAGGCAGGGAACAGCAAATAGTAAAGAGCAAACAAGTAGGGTAACTCTTGCTCCCATGATGACATGAAGAAACATCTATCACTCCGACCGATTCATTATTTAATCTGTTACCTAATCACAACGGATAATATAAGCCTTGTCTCTTAATCTATTCACAGTTTGAACAGGTTTTTGTTTCTCTAGATTGGCAGTTTTTTTTTTTTGTTTTTGTTTTTGTTTTTGTTTTTGTCTCATGTTCTGGATCTTTACGGTCTGCAAGACACTGTATGCAAATGGATGCGTACATTTTACTTCAGTATTAAACCAACAGGTCTGGTCAGTGACCAGCTAGCTGGCCGGCTTCTTATAGAAATAGAAATGGTCTATAAGGGCAAGGAGGCGCGCTTTCTCCAGATCTATTTATATTGTGTTTAGAGATGTATGCATTTATAAAATGTATGAAAGGTACTGATATTTACAGCAAAGAGCACAACATATCTTAGTTTTTGCTGACGATGCACAGCTAATGTAGAACTGAGAAAGTAACTGACGAAGGACCAGACACTCTCAGTCTTTATCGCAAATAACCATAGAAGGACAACAAGACACTTTTCTCCTTAGTGTAAGTAATCATCGAAGAACAGCAAGACACCTCCCTTCGGTGTAAACAACCGTGGGACTACGAGACGCTCTTCTTCTTCTGAGAGAAGGTAAACCAAGAAGGACGACAAGACCCGCCTGTCCTCAGCAAAGGTGACCATAGGACAATAAGACCCACCTGTCCTCAGTAAAAGTGACCATAGGAGGACAACAAGACCCATTTGTCCTCAGCAAAAGTGACCATAGGACAAGACCCACCTGTCCTCAACAAAAGTAACCATAGGACAACAAGACCCACTTGTCCTCAGTAAAAGTGACCATTGGACAATAAGACCCACCTGTTCTCAGCAAAAGTAACCCTAGGACTACAAGACCCACCTGTCCTCAGCAAAAGTGACCATAGGACAACATGACCCACCTGTCCTCAGCAAAAGTAACCATAGGACAACATGACCCACCTGCCTTCAGCAAAAGTAACCATAGGACAGCAAGACCCACTTGTCATCAGCAAAAAGTAGCCATAGGAAAGCAAGACACTCTTCTCCTTAACGGTTAAAAAAAAAAAAACAGGGGATAGACATCAAGACACTTTTCACCTGAGTGGAAGTATCCGTAGGACAGTGAAACGCTCCTCTCCTTGACGGACATGACCATAGAAGAGACACACCTGTCCACACACGGAAATACCCTAGAAGGACAACAAGAATTACTTCTTGGCGGACATGAATAGAGGAAGTAACCATAGGATAAGAAAACGCGGAACTAACCAAAAAGAGCGCATCAACGCTCACTTCTCCTTAGGCGGAAGGAAGCTTGGAAGGACAAGACACTCTCCTCCACGGCGGAAGTGGCACAGGAGGACACGAAGACACTCTCCTCTTCGGTGGAAGCGACCATAGAAGGATAAGACACCTATCTCCTGGGCGTAAATGAGCATAGAAGGGCAACGACACATACTGTTCTTAGCGGAAGTAGCATAGGCAGACCACAAGACACTCTTCTTTATGATGGAAAGTGAGCATAGAAGGACAAGACGGTCCCTCCTTGAAGTAACCATAGAAGAACAAGAATACGCTTCTCCTAGGCTGAAGTAACCATAGAAGAACAACATTACACTCTTCTCCTAGGCTGAAGTAACCATAAAAGTACAACATTACACTCTTCTCCTTGGCTGTAGTAACCATACACAGTCAACAAGACACTCCTCTTCTTGGTTGATGTAACCATGGAAGGGCAGCAAGACACTCATTTCCTTTGCTGAGATGACTGTAGAAGGACAACAAGATACTCCTCTTTGGCAGAAGTAATTGTAAAAAGGGGCATCGTGACTCTCTTCTCTTTGGCAGAAGTAACTGCAAAAGGAAAACAAGGTACTCTACTCCTTACCAGAAGTAACAAATAAAAGAAAACGACTCTATTCTTTTTGACGGAAGCAACACAGGAGGACAACAAGACAGTCTTTTTTCCTTGACCGAAGCAACAACAGAACAACAACAACGAGACGCTTTTCTTATGACGAAAGTAACCCAAAAAAAAAGGACAACAAGAGGCACTTTTTTCTGGGCGGAGGTTACCACCGACTCTTCTGCTTGCTGGAAGTAAACATAGGACAGGAATGCTAATGTGATAACACGAAAACAAAATAAACCATGACGGACGATCCAACGCTTGAGTGATTAGTTTGAGCGGCTGTAATGAAGAAACAGCGTTGCGCCGTTTGCATGCAGGCCATTCCTTTTACACCCATTCTTATCTTTTAAAAGGTGAAGAAGCTCCGTGGTGGTGCATTCCATGTCATGTACCACTCACAGTGAAACATTGTTTGAAAGGGTGTTGGGACTTGCATGGTGTGAGAGAGAAACACTTTACAGCAGCAGACTCATTGAAAAAAACCTTGCTCACAGATGTCCCACCTGACGTGATCTTTTGAATTTCTGAAAAAGAGATAACATTTTTACATCAGATCTAAGATTTGACGGAGGAAAGATTTTTTAAAACAAAATTTTCCGGTGTGTTTTACTGTTGTGTCAATGAATGTTTTTTTTTTTTGTTTGTTTTTTTCTTTATTTTATAATGACTTGTGAGTTGACTTCATCGCGGTGACAGCCTTGATATGGCCCATTGCGGTCGGCTGGGCTTTTAAACCACATAACCTACCTAGACATTAGAAGTCAACAAGACATTTTTATCCCGTTGAAAAATAAACATAGGACAACTAGACATTCTTCTTTTGCCGGTAATGAACATAGGACAAGAAGAAGAAACTCTACTCCTCGTAGGAAAAACAAACATAGGAGAACAACAAGACACTCATCTCCTTGTTGATGATAAACATAAGACGACAAGATGCTGTTCTCCTTGTTGGAAATAAACATAGGAGAACAACAAGACGCTCTTCTCCTTGTTGGAAAAAAAACACAGGACAGGAAGACATTATTCTCTTTTATTAGAATAAGCACAGAACAGGAGAAGACATTATTCTTCTTTATGTAAATGAACCTAGAGCAGGAAGACACTGTTCTCTTTTACGTAAATAAACATAGGGCAGGGAACATTCTCTTTTTTGAAACAACCGTAGGACAGGATGACATACATTTTTTTTTTTTAATGTGAATAAACATAGGACAGGAAAACACTGTTCTCTTTTACGTAAATAAAACACAGGGCAGGGAATAGTCTCTTTTGTTAAAACAAACATAGGACAAGAAGGCGCGATTCCTCGCGTTGAAACTAAACAAAGGACAAAATGACACTCCTATGAAAAGTCCTCGTGCTGATGTGACGACGCAAAAAAAAAAAAAAAAAAAAAAAAAAAACGAAAATAAACGGCCATGACGGGACTATCTAACACTTGACTGGTTGGCTTGGTCTGGGGCCACTTCCGGTGGTGACGTCACGGCAGGGGCGTGGCTGATGGCGGCCTACCTACAGGGGTTGTCCCGGCAGGAGGCGGTGCACCTCACGCGCGCCATGATGCAGTCGGGTCACGTGATGTCGTGGCCGGCGGAGTGGAAGGGGGCGGTGGTGGACAAGCACAGCACGGGGGGCGTGGGGGACAAGGTCAGCCTGGTGCTGGCCCCCGCCCTGGCCGCCTGTGGCATGAAGGTACTGCCTGTCCTGTCTGTCTGTCTGTCTCTCTGTTTTTTTTCTGTATGTCTGTCTCTCGCCCTGTTTCTGTCTCTGTCTCCGGCTCTCTGTCTGTCTGTCTGTCTGTCTGTCTGTCTCTCTCTGTCTGTCTGTCTCTGCTCTCCCTCTCTCTCTCTCTCTCCCTCTCTCTCTCTCTCTCTCTCTCTCCCTCCCCTCCCTCCCTCTGTCGCTCTGCTCTGTCTGACTGTCTCTGTGTCTCCCTCTCTGTCACGCTCTGTCTGTCTGTGTCTGTCTGTCTCTGCGTCTGTCTCGTCTCTGTCTCTTCTCTCTTCTCTCTGTCTCTCTGTCTTTCGCCTCGCTTCTCTTTTCGCTCGCTCTCGTTCGGCCGCTGTTCGTTTCTCTCCGCTCTCGTCCCCTCTGTCTGTTCTGTCTGTCTCTGTCTCTCCTCTCTCTCTCTCTCTCTCTCTCTCTCTCTCTCTCTCTCTCTCTCTCTCTCTCTCTCTCTCTCTCTTATTTTCGAGCTGTTTCACATTTAGTGCAAAGGATTTGGTTTTAATGATAGGAATCACGAATACCGTGTCTTTACACTGTTGGTCCTGAGGGTCTACCAACAGGTTCACCATACTTTACAGACCCATGTCAAACGCATGATTTTACACCATACTTTTACAGACCCATGTCAAACGCATGATTTACACCATACTTTACAGACCCATGTCAAACGCATGATTTTACACCATACTTTACAAGCCCATGTCAAACGCATGATTTTGTTTTACACCATACTTTACAAAGCCAGCCCATGTCAAACGCATGATTTTAGACCATACTTTACAGACCCCCCATGTCAAACGCATGATTTTACACCATACTTTACAAGCCCATCAAACGCATTTTAACACCATACTTTCAAACACATGATTTTACACCATACTTTACAAGCCCATGTCAAACGTATGATTTTACCCCATGCTTTACAGGCCCATGTCAAACGCATGATTTTACACCATACTTTACAGGCCCATGTCAAACGCATGATTTTACGCCATGCTTTAGAGGCCCATTTCAAACGCATGATTTTACACCATACTTTACAAGCCCATGTCAAACGCATTATTTTACGTTTCAGTCGAAGTCCTCAGAGGAACGTGCTTTGAAACGTTGAAATATTCTGGAAAACAATGACAGTGAGCCGCGCACGCGTGCGTGCGTGCGTTCGTGGATGTGTGTGTGTGTGTGTGTGTGTGTGTGGTGTGTGTGTGTGTGGTGTTGCCGCAGGTTCCTATGATCTCGGGGCGGGGTCTGGGCCACACTGGGGGACCCTGGACAAACTGGAGGCCATCCCCGGCTTTCTGGTCGACCTCAGCTCGGAACGGATCCGGGAGATCCTGTCCTCCGTCGGCTGCTGCATCGCCGGTCAGACCGCCTCGCTGGTTCCAGCCGACAAGATCCTTTACGCCCTCCGCGACGTCACTGGCACGGTGGGCAACCTTCACCTCATTACAGGTGAGTCTGTGGGGGTTTGGTGCACTGCATGTGGACATTTGGGGAGGAGAGGGAGGTAGGACGGAACCGGTGAGGGCGGGTTGGTGGGGGTTGACGGGGGGGGGTTTAGAGGGGACTTGGAACGGGGAAGGTGGAGATGGAGGCCGAGAGGGAGACCGGTTTTTTTGTTTGCGACAAGATGGTTTGGTGGGGTTTGTGGATTATAAAAGTGGACGCAATGGAAAAGATGGGGCTTGGGGGTTGTTAAATCCCACAAGATGGGTTGTCGTTCTGCTATGAAGTCGGGTTTTTTAGTTTGTTTGTTTGGGTGGGTTGTGGTTATAAAGACAAGAAAAATGAGGGTTGTGGTTCCCCAAAAACTGGTCGGTGAAGAAGGGAGAAGACTTGACTCCTTGAAGATACTTTTAGTCTTTCCAAACGGACGTTAAACTATGAGAATTTTTTTTTTTCGAAAAACTAACTCTTCTATACTTTGGGATACCATTAGCTTACTTGATATATGTAAAGAACAAAAATAATGCTGAACAATAAGTAGTGGGAGGAAGAGGGGAAAGGCTAACAAGTGCAGGGGCTAAACAATTCTTCCATCATTATAGTAATGACTTGGCAAAGATTTTTGTTTTTTTTTTTTTTAATCAAAAATTGAAATGTGAAGAAAAGAATACAAATGGGGAATTGAAAATAATAAAAATATGTTTATAAAAATGAAAAACCCTTCACTAGCTGCATGAGAGAACCATCGTAATCCCTCTCGAAGACAGATCTATTTGTATTGCCTGATCCTAGGCCTTTCGTCCGCTGACTCATCAGGCAGACAAAACGGGGGCTGGTTGTGCCTGTGCTCTCTAGAGACACAGCACAGTCCATAATTCTGTGGTGTTCTCGCCACCAAGGGTCTAAAAAACAATCCAAAAGCCCCACGCACCCCCAACCCCTCCCCCCCCCCCCACCCCCCCCCCCCCCCCCCCCCCCCCCCTCAAACTCTCCCACCCACCCCAAAGGCACCCCCAAAAAGCAGCCAGGGCAGCCAGCGAAGGGTAGTAAAATGAAGCTATACGAAAGTATGGAGAGGAGGAAAAAAAAAAAAAATAGTGGTCATAATTTAAACGTGGGTCTGAACTAAACATAATGTAGTTAGGACAGCGGATGATACACAAGAAGTATTCATGTACATTTGTGTTCTGTTTCTTCTGCCTTCCTTCAGCCGGTCTCTCCTTTTCTCTTGATTGACCTCGTGTCTTGTGTGTGTTGGACGAGGAGTAACGCGGGGCATTGGGGATGGGGATGGGGACTTTGGAAACGGGGCACATTGGGGGTGTGGGTGAGGGGTGGGAGGGGGAGATTAGGTTTAGAGGGTTGCAGTGTTATTTGTTTTTGTTTGAGATGGTTTACCATTTTTTCATTTTTGTTTTTCTATTCTAAAACCTTGTAATGACGACCAAAACAAAAAAAAAATCTGAAAAACTACATCCAAGATGGGAAAATATCGTAAAGTTGTATATAGGCAAATGGATTTGTCCTTAGGGAAAAAAAATATGCAGGGAGAGCGGTTTTGTTTGGGGGGGGGATGGGGGTGGGGTGGGGGAATCAGGATGTTTGCCGTACGCATGCGGCGTCATTCCATACAATCCCACTTTTCCCGTTCTTTTTATCTTAGTACAAACACCTCCTGTGATGCTTGTCCATTGTCATGGATAATAATGATAATAATGATGATGATGATGATAATAATGATGATGATGATGATGATGCGGATGTGATATCATCATCCATCATCATCATCACATCAGATCATCCATAACATTGCATTTATAGGGAGCGCCTTGAAAAAGGGTCCTAGGCGCTGGAACAATGCACCACTCTCGTGTAATCTTTTTTCTTTTCTCCTTTTTTTCCCTTTCATCTTTCTTTCTGTGTCTTTTTTCTTTTTTTTTTTTTTCTTAAAACTTGTAGTTTAAATTGTACTTTTGCAGGATAGATTGTAGCTTTGTCTTCTTTCTTTTCTTTCTTTCTGTTTAAAATGTATAGTTCAAAATGTTATCTTTTGCGGACAATCGCAATTTGCAGGTGTGCTCGAGACTGGTGATTTTGCTGACGCTGTGCAGGAGCCCACTGTTGCTCTCACCCCCTGCCTGACGTCGTCCTCATCCTCAAACTGTGGGCAGGGTAACCCATTCATCTCCAAAGAAGAAAGCAGGCGGAAGGCCTGGACAGTCTGTTTTGTGCTGGACTGGTCAAGACTGGAGGAAGGCGCCTTCATGCGCAGCTGGAGCAGCGGAGCCGCTGGCCAGGCTGATGGTCAGTCACCTCGCGTTCTGTCTCTTTGGACCCTGGTGTCAATCAGAATGGGGTTGGTCACGTGGCTACTGGTTGGTTGGTTTGGTTTTGAGGGGCAGCTGTTTTGTTGCCAGTTACCTAGCTAGCTAGTTTTTGTGTGTCAGTTAGTGTGCTCGATTGGTGGTGGCTGGTTAGTTGATGGGTTGTGAGGCAGCTGTGTGTGTTAATTAGTTAGTCAGCTGGGTTGGTCAGTCAGTTGTTCAGTTAGCGTCGGTGGCTGTTGGTTGGTTCGTTTGTGAGGCTTGGGATGGCTTCGTTGTTAGTTCGCTCGCTAGCTAGTTTTGTGTATCAGTGAGTGGCTCAGTTTGGTTTGTGGCTGGTGGTTGGTGGGGTTTGTTTGTGAAGGTGCAGCTGTGTTGTTTAAGTAGTTAGTCAGCTGGTTTGTCAGTCAGTTGTTCTGGGTTGGTCGGTGGCTGGTTGGTTGGTTTTGTTTGTGAGGCTCTCTGTTGTTAGTTAGCTCGCTAGCTAGTTGTGTATCAGTGAAGTCGCTCAGTTTGTGGTGGTGCTGGTTGGTTGGTTTGTGAGGCGACTGTATTGTAATTCAGTTAGTTTGTTTTTTGTCAATCACTTGCTCAGCTGGTTGGTGGCTGGTACATGGGTTTGTAAGGGCATTGTGTAGTAGTCATTTAGCTAGCTCGTTTGTCAGAAATGGTTGCTTACTTGGGTGGGGTGGTCCTGGTCAGTTGGTTGGTTTGTGGGACAAGCTGTATTGTTAGTTAGGTAGCTAGCTAGATTGTCACGTTGCTCAGTTGGTGGCTGGTTGGTTGGTTTGTGAGGCAGCGGCGGTATGATGGTTTTAAACAGCTAGTTTGTCAGTTTAGTCGCCTCAGTTGGTGGGTGGCTGAGTTAGCTGATTGGTTTGTGAGGCAGCTTGTAGTTTTAGTTGCTCGTTTAGTTGGTAGCTAGTTATATAGTTTTGAGCAGCGTGAGTTGCTCGGTTAGCTACTTGGTGTTTGGTTAAGTCCGTTGCTTACGACTAGTTGAGTTTGTGGGCAGCTGTGAGGGTTAGGTTAGCATAGACTGGTTAGTTTGTCAAGTCACACCCGGTTGCGTAGCTGGTTGGTGGTGGTTAGTTAGTTGTAGGACAGCTGTAGTGGTGTGTCGTGTCGCTGTAGCCCCCACCCCATCTCCCTTCCACGGTGTCTTGTGGGGTGCACGCGCCACCGTCTCTGTCCCCGTATGCGTGCCGTGCGTTTACGTCGACGTTGCCGCGGTGTAGCGTGCCTGCAATGCCTCGGAATGTGTGGTTTGTACTGGTGGGGAACAGGGTGGGACCCGTGGGGTGTGGCTCTGACGATGCCGACCACCACCGCCGCCCGTGCTCAGCTCCAGGGAGCGTGCCCGCTGGGCAGGCGGGTGGGCAACGCCCTGCGAGGCGGAGCCGGAGCCGTCCGTCCCACTGCATGCAAGGCAAAAGCGCTCGCGACGACTCCTGGACCTCCGTCGTCAGCACCAGGTCAGTGGTCCCTTGATACCCCCCCGGGTGAACCTTGAACCCGCGTCACAGTGCGTTCCCTCGCTCCAGCGGGCTGGCGTGCTTACGTTTTTTGAAGCCCGGCTCTCCCGTTTAAGTGCCACACCGCACAGATGCACGATGATAGTCTTTTAGAACGTGTGCTAGAGATTCTGGTGTCATTGCATTGACTGATCGGGGCCACGGTAGGGCCATTTTCTGCCAGGCGCTACAGAAGAATAAAGAGACAGGTTAACCATTTTTTTTTCTTCATTAGTTTTATAAAGCCTCTCGTCCCATATATTAGCAGTTCAGTGATGGTTTGTTCATATGTTCTCTCTTTATATAAATGAATCCATCAAAGGGAACCAAGAATGAGATAATTCAGGTAAGGGTAAAATAACTGACAAAGCATGTGAGTGAGAACGCCCCTTGCGTTTAGGTGGGAAGAGAAAGGAAAGAAAGATGCCTTTGTGATTTGTAGTTTTGTTACTTTAAAGAAGGTCGTACCAGAATTTATTGCTTAGCTTGAGGCCAGTTAAGATCTTTTCGAAACTTCTGTCTGATAAACAGTCTCGATCCTGTATTTTGTTCACCACGCACTTAGATACTTCCACACACAAAAGCACGCAACGCACGCACGCACGCACCTATTTCGCACGCGCGCGCCCCGAGGCCCGCCACGGCACACACAGCACCAACACCAGCACACGCCACACCACACACCCAAACACACACACACACACCACACACACACAACCCACCACGCACGTTCAACAACACACACAGTTGTAGCCCCTAGACTAGATAGATCGACAGATCGACAGACGTGAAAGACGGACTATATCGTATATCTATATATAGATAGATAGATAGAGTAGATAGATAGATAGATAGATAGATTATACCAGATGATTTTGATTTAATGAGGGGGGGGTAGTTGGTTCCCTGCTGCTTTGGACCATCCCCCTTTAACCGAGAGTGTAATCAATTCACAGTTGGTTTGATTAAATTAAAAAATACCTCTTGTCTATGCTGCAACCCCCTTCCCTGTACGCCCCCTCCCCCGCCAAGACACACACACACCCTTCTTCGTACCAGTCCCTGCTCTCAAAGAATAAACACAAAACAATCCGATAAACAGCGCAAAACAAACTAAAAACGAAATCACTTTAAGAGTCGGACGGATTACATGATGTAACAGAAATACGGCCGGATACATCGAACGAACCGAGAGGTTTGAATTGAACGAAGGAACGGCATGGACAGCATTATTTGCTGCTCTGCTGCAAGCGGATGGCTGCTGGCACCTAGCGGCAAGGCGCCACAGTTTGGACCCAGCGGCTTATGCAAGGCATCATCAGAGGCGGTCATCGCCGACCTCAGCGGCCCGGCCACAGTCTCAAGGGACATGCTGGGACGGGTCAAGGGGTCGACCGCGAGCCCCGTGGCCCGCGCTCTCTGTGACGTCAGTGGTTGACTGAGAGAACGACGAATGACGACGGACAAGCAACCCCCCCCCCAGCCACAGAACACGAGCGTACACTTTGAAGTGTCAGCAGTTGGTAACCCGCAGTAATTGGTAGAAGAAGGGGACGCGTGTGTTATGCTGGGGGGGTGTGGTGGTGGTTGGGGAAAGGCGAAGAGGGGGGGGTGAGGGGGCGACCCACCCACCGCACCCACACCCGGGGTTGGGTGCGGGGCGGATGTTGCGACAGGTTAAGCGGGCGTTTGAGGGTATAAGCCAATTGCATGCGACAGACTTTCTGTATTTATCAGCAGCAGTTGGCACCCCCCCACCCCTTCAGTAAAGATCTGATCGAAATAAGCAGGCAGAGAGGATGTGGATGGGCGGACGGGAGGTGGGTAGGGTGCTGCTTTTGGGTGCCGATTAGGGGATGGAAAAAAAAGGGGGCTGGGGCGTTCCGCCTGGGACGCGCGGGAGGGCGGAAGGGGGAGGTGGGGGGAATGGTACAAACGTTGTTGGTTAGCAGGGATGTTCAGAGAATCGAGAGCGACGATCACATCTCTTCTGTGGACGTCACAGCGTACGGTCTCCACCTCTGACAGGGCGGTGAAAGGGATGTGGTCGGTTCTGGTGAGAAAAAATACAACAAAACAGAAACCTAAACTGAAAGAAAAAGTTACGCCCCGTACGAAACGAAGAAAACAAAACAATTCAGTTCAAACGCAACGCGTTTCGACCTCTTGGGTCGTCTTCAGGGTAAGACAGACAACAATTCAAGGCGATATGATGTGTGTGTGTGTGTGGGGGGTGTGTGTGTGTGCGCGTGGGTGCATTCATGAATATGTGAGGTATACGTGTGTTTCTTACACTGCACCCCGCATCAAGGCTGCCCAGTTGGATAACAATGTGTTGCATGGACTTGATATCTTCGTTTTAGATGGCAGAGTTCAGTTGAGGGTGGATAATTTATACGATATCGCAAAAGAAAAGGAGAAAAAAAAACGTGAGAATACACAATGATATTATTGTTTTTCAAAAACCCCCAAACTGAAAGCATCAGTATGGTTAGGCAAATGGCTCACACTCAAAGATGATATAAACACATCCACAGGCAAATCATGTCATTTTGACACGGATTATTCACCGCGGATTAACACTCGCACACAAGAACATACAACACACACACACACCACACACACACACACACACAACACACACACACCACACACACACACACACACACACAATTCTGATTTCCCTCCTGTCCCGTCAACAATGTTGTAAATCACTGAGCCCGATATGAGAACTTTTTTAAGAGAGAGAGAGAGAGAATTGCGAGGGGAGAGAAGATGCGAGGGGGGTGAGACCAGCCGAGAGGAGAGGGAGAGAGCGACGAGAGAATGAGGAGAGGGGAGAGCGAGCCCGAGAGAGAGAGGAGAGAGTCTCAACGTTCGTAGAGTGGGCCTGATATCTGTGATTTATGATCTCGGTGTGTTGCCAGTTGCTGTATAAGCCCTTTACAGAGAGAATGTCCACTCCCATTTCACCCCCCCCCACCCCCCCCCCCCCCCCCCAACCCCCCCCCCCCCCCCCCCCCCCCCCCCCCAACCCCCCCCCCCCCCCCCTGAGTTATGGACATTTGGTAGCCAGCAGGGAAATGGGAGGGGTAAGTCAATGATGATATCTGCACTCGAACCACCAGAACGACAAGGTTATAAGGACAATGGACGAGGGAGAAGAGGGGTGGGAGGAGGATGCCATGGGGTATACGTGCAAATGCTATCCCATTTCCTTTTGGTTTAAGAACAAAAAAAAAAAAAAAAAAAAAAAAAAAAAAAATAAAAAATTAGAAATTCCAGCGGATTCAGGGCCCTCAATTAACATTTTATACTCCCAAAATGCAACACCGCCAACACCTACCCCCAACCCGAAGCCCCCATACACACGCCCCGCCCGAGCCCGTGTGATGAGAGACGGGCCCGCGACAATGACAGTTGGGATGTTAGCGCCGTGAGGCAGGGGATTCGAACCTGGAACACACCCAGGAACTGGAACAGAACTGCGACCAGATACCCAACAGTCTGCACCGGACAGCAAGCCAAAAGAAGTCCGAAGTGAACACCGGGACAGCAAGCCAAACAAGTCAGAAATGAACACCGGGACAGCAAGCCAAAGAAGGTCAGAAATGAACACCGGACACCAAGTCCAAACAAGTCAGAAATGAACACCGGGACACCAAGCCAAACAAGTCAGAAATGAACACCGGGACACCAAGCCAAACAAGTCAGAAAATGAACACCGGGACACCAAGCCAAACAAGTCAGAAATGAACACCGGGACACAAGCCAAACAAGTCAGAAATGAAACACCGGGACACAAGCCAACAAGTCAGAAATGAACACCGGGACACCAAGCCAAACAAGTCAGAAATGACAACCGGGACACCAAGCCAAACAAGTCAGAAATGAACACCAGGACAGCAAGCCAAACAAGTCAGAAATGAACACCAGGACACCAAGCCAAACAAGTCAGAAATGAACACCGGGACACCAAGCCAAACAAGTCAGAAATGAACTGACCGCATTTTAAGTTCTTGTTTGAATAAAAGTTGTTTAATACTAAGGCTGTGTCAAGACAGTATAGCTTAAAGGTTACAAGATGTGTAATAAATTGTATAGACCTTCGTGGTTGTGTATACAAACTGTATAGATCGTAAGTGTAAACAATTGTATAGATTTTGGTATGTACTGGGATACGTATCCGTAGCTCTAGTGGTCTCTATCATATTCTATTATTAATTCCTTCCCTCCTCCTGGTAATGTAATTTCTAATGAGTTTGTGAATGAGCGAGGGAGTGGGAATGGAATTGTGGTTATGGGAGTGTGGATTTGACGAAGTGCCCTATGGTCGCACTAAACCTTAGTGTGCCAAGTGTGTGTGTGTGTGCGCGCGCGCGCGCGCGGGGTGTGTGTGTGTGTGTGTGTATGTGTGCGTGCGTGCGTGCGTGCACGCATGCGCACACGCGCGTGTGTGTGTGTGTGAGAGAGAGAGAGAGACAGACAGACAGACAGAAGCGAGTGTGTGGGAAAAGGGGAGGGTGTCCATGTGCGTGCGCACGAGAGAGAGAGAGAGAGAGAGAGAGAGAGAGAGAGAGAGAGAGAGAGAGAGAGAGAGTATTCTGTGCGTGTGCGCGTGCGCGCAGGCACGAGTGAATTAATACGGTAAAGGTGTGGAAAGTGTTTCTAAATCATACCGCTGTCAACTTCTGTCGCGGCTGTAGCTACGTTTGATTGTGTTTACTGTGCCAGTATATAACAGTGATGGCTATGTTACGTCCTATGTTCCCCCTCCCCTCCCGCCCCCCCCCCTCCCCCAACCCCCCCCAAACCCCACCCCCACCCGCCCAAAAACATCCAGCCAAAAACAAGGGCAATCTGCCGTCTTGTGTGTCGCAGGGGTCATTCAGGCCGTCAAAGCCATGCCGTGTGCACGTGCAGCGCAGGCTCTCGGGGGCAGGACGAACTAAAGCAGGGGAAGCTATCGACCTGTCTGTCGGGGCTACTTTCTTGTCTCCCCTTGGTGACAAGGTCACTCAAGGTCGGTTGGCTTTGGACGAAAGTTTGGTCTGATCTCTCTCTCTCTCTCTCTCTCTCTCTCTCCTCTCTCTCTCTCTCTCAACAAAATTCGTTGGTCAATTGTGTGTTTGTGTCTTTAATTTGTGGTCATTGTGTTGAAATTTTAGAAATAATAGGAGTTCACACACATAACTTTACGTGCACTTGCATACTACGCATACATCTGTGGATATGCACAGGTGCTCACACTCTGACACACACACACACACACACACACATCCACACACACACACACACACACACACACACACACACACACACAGTGTGTGTCAGAGCGTGCACCTGTGTGTGTGTGTGTGTGTGTGTGTGTGGTGTGTCAGAGTGTGTGCACACTGTGTGTGTGTGTGTGTGTGTGTGTGTGTGTGTGTGGTGTGTGTGGTGTGTGCGTGCGTGTGTGTGGTGTGAGTGTGTGTGTGTGTGTGTGTGTGTGTGTGTGTGTGTGTGTGTGTGTGTGTGCGTGCGTGCGTGTGTGTGTGTGTGTGTGTGAGAGAGAGAGAATTTGCATGAGAGAGAGAGAGAGAGAGAGAGAGAGAGAGAGAGAGACGAGAGAGAGAAGAGAGAGAGAGAAACTTGAAGAAAGTCTTTTTTCCCCCCCCCCGAGCTGCAGCCCAACCAGAATTGGCATGACAAGAAATATTAATGAGTCCCCCCCCCCCCCCCCCCCCCCCCCCCCCCCCCCCGTCATTTCAGGCATGAAGATGTTACGGAAGAAAAAGCCGTACATCTGCAATAAAACGTTTTCCAACAAAATTGCCAATCTAGATTACTTACATTTATTGCTTATACATTTGGCCATGACATAATTTGGAAAAAAAAAAAAAATCACGGTGGCCGGTGTATGGATGCACGTTTCATCTCTTACTGGAGCTGAAAATAGGATAGCGACAATGTTTCCGCCCAGTCTAAATTATGCTTGCCCACTGCCTCCTCTTTCACTGCGTATATTATGGAAGCCGGTCCCAATAAGCAAAGAACGCGTTTTAATTCGCATAGAGGAAGCGTGTTTCATCAGTGAATCAAACACACCGCAGACATAGCTCAGGATTTTTTTTTTGAACACCCACAACGCATTGGGAACTGTCCGTCCTGACAAGACTGAAAAGCACGTGGGTCGAATTAGAAAATTACCTCAATGGCTGAAGTTAATATATTATCGTAATTGTTTTCACACTCTTGTTGTGATTGTTGCTGTTGTTATCTTCACCATGATCATCGTTACAGGCACGCCCCTGGGTGACTGTCCATCACTCCACTCCAGAAATTCCGAAGAATGTCCACTCTCTTCTGACGGAGGCGCTCATCATCGTACCGGAACTGACGTCCTCCATTCCCACGAGCCGCGTGCTGAAAGTGATTGAGCCCAGTATGTGATAGATACAGGGATCAGTGACAGGACCCAGTCAGTGTGTGTGATAGGACGGGCATAAAGGGAAGGAACCCACTGTGTAAAAGGATTGGTCAGTGATTGAAGCCACTGTTAAGTAGGAATGGCATAAAGGACCCACTGTATAAAAGGACTGATCAGTAACTGAACTCATTGTGTGGTAGAGATGGAATTGGCAATCATACCTACTGTGTAGTGACACAGGATTACTGATTGAGCCCTCTATGTGATAAGAGCAGTGTAACAAGCTGTCTGTCTGTGTGTGTGCGTGCGTGCGTGCGTGCGTGCGTGTGTGTGTGTGTGTGTGTGTGTGTGTGTGTGTGGAGTGATACAGTCTGGGAGGCAAGAGAGAAAACACGAGCAGAAATCTCACCGAGTACCTCCCACTTACCAGACAGCAAGAAAACAAAAACATAAGCTTGACAGCACACCTTTACATATCCTTTAAATCAATAAAACCTTTCAGGCATACACAAGCATAAGAATCGGCTGAAAGAGTTCACCGTCCATGGAACTCGGGCACCTCAATACCCCAGAGAGTGCTACAGTAGCTTTAGATCCGGGACACGGGGTAGGGTGGCGGTTACAGTCGGATATGCTCCCGAAGAAGCTTTCCATCGACTGTTGGGAGACCACGCCTAACACTTAGGGGAACTCTCAATTACACCCCTCAAATTAAAATGCGCACACAATTATAAAAAGAAAAAAAAGACGGTGTGACTTCCACCATGATTAGACAAAAAAGGAGCAACAACAACAACAACAACAACAACAACAACAACAAACAACCTAAACGTCGCTCAGACCACAAAACCTTATCAAGAAAAAAAAGGGCTTTCCAAAGGAAAGAAAACAATTTATGTCCGAAAGTTCTCCATAATTCCCATCAGTCCCCTCATTGACAGAGTCACAAAGAAATGAACTAAACTTGACGGAAACTTTCAAGGTCCTAGAGCAGGATTCCTTCACAGAGAAAAACGTTGGAGTAACAAAGGAATGAATTAAACGGAAACTTCCAAAGTTCTCCAGCAGGATTCCTTCAAATATAAAAACGTTAGAGTCTCAAAGGAATTAACTAAACTTGACGGAAACTTCGAAAGTCCTACAGCAGGATTCCTTCAAAGATAAAAACGTTGGGCTCACGCCCAGTTCTCGGCTGGTCAAAACAGGTTTCACAACAAGAAAAACAGGGAACTAATGCTTGAAGATTAAACGTTAGGTGTATCCGAGTCCTGGCACAACAATTCAATCACAAGTTTCTTTCTTTTTTTTTTTTTTTTTTTTTTTTTTTTTTTTTTTTTTTTTTTGTTCAGCTCCCGAAAAATAGTCTCTTCCAGTTCAGCTCCTCACACAGGTTTGAGGGAGACTCCTCAGGTCCTTTCCAGGTTACACACTGATCCTGTTCCGGTCCACAAAAAAAGGAGGAGTTTCTGTTGCTCCCCCACACCACTCAGCACACTCCTCGCTGCTCCCCACTCCCCACTCCCCCACACTCCTTGCTGCTCCCCCACACCACTCACCACACTCCTCGATGCTCCCCCACACCACTCACCACACTCCTCGCTGCTCCCCACTCCCCACTCCCCACACTCCTTGCTGCACCCCACACACACTCACCACACTCCTCGCTGCTCCCCCACACCACTCACCACACTCCTCGCTGCCCCCCCACACCACTCACCACACTCCTCGCTGCTCCCCCCCCACACACTCACCACACTCCTCGCTGCTCCCCCACACCACTCACCACACTCCTCGATGCTCCCCCCACACCACTCACCACACTCCTCGCTGCTCCCCACTCCCCACTCCCCACACTCCTTGCTGCTCCCCCCACACCACTCACCACACTCCTCGCTGCTCCCCCACACACCACTCACCACACTCCTCGCTGCCCCCCCACACCACTCACCACACTCCTCGCTGCTCCCCCACACCACTCACCACACTCCTCGCTGCTCCCCCACACTACTCACCACACTCCTCGCTGCTCCCCCACACCACTCACCACACTCCTCGATGCTCCCCACTCACCACTCACCACACTCCTCGCTGCTCCCCCACACCACTCAGCACACTCCTCGCTGCTCACCCACACCACTCACCACACTCCTCGCTGCTCCCCCACTCACCACCAGGACGTCTGACCGGCAGAGTGTGGCATTACGCCATACCGCTGGCTCGCCAGCTTCTCCAGGTCAGCAACTGACCCTTACAGTCAAGGGGATGGGAGGGTGGGGGTGGGGGGGATAGTAGGGGCAAAAGGAACTCCTCCCGCAGAGGAGGAGAGCAGGACTACGGTGCCACTTCTGGCGCTGACGATTTCCACTTAGGGCCTGGTTCTCTGGCAGGTCGGGACTGGAAAAAGCGCAGCCCCGATCGAAGCTCTTTCCAGCATTTATAGATTATGGTTCCTACTTATTTTTTCATTCATTTATATACTTATTTCATGTATTTATTTCTTATTTATTTATTCATTTTATTTCATTTATATATTTATTTACTTTTATTTTTTTCATTTTATTTATTGTCTTCTTTTATTGTTACTTTTTACTTTTTTTTTTTTGGGGGGGGGGGGGGGGGGGGGGGGGGGGGTGTGTTGCTCCAAGATCAGAGAAGAAAAGGGCTGAGATTTGCCAGTCAGTGATCTCTCAATCGATTTGATACAATTTAATGGGGAAAAAAAAAGTCATGCCACTCACAATACGTCCCGCTGCAAGATCGCTCCATTGTTTAGTTTCTTCAATGCCGGATAATACTTTTGGTAGATTTCACTGGAATGGCACCCGTGAGGCTTGGAGGCTGTCTGTTTCTTCTCTGATATTCCATATTCAGTCTCTTAACTCTTTCTGTGGCCAAACCTGCTCTGTGACAGGAATGAGATCTTGCGCTCAGTTAACAACGCTAAAAAAAAAGGTGTTCGGTGGATTTGTGCCGATCTTTGTGTTGTTGTATTTAAAACATCATTTAAGTATTTCCCTATCAGGTTGGATCATAGTCTTTCCGATTCAAGCGTTTGCAGTGTTTGTAGCCTCTTGGTTTGGGTTGGTTGTTTTTAAATGATACACATCACATCTCACTGGATCATTTTTGGCCTTCTTGTACATTGTGTGCCATCATCATTGCCCTCCTGACTGGATTATTGCAGTATTGTTCTCGTCGTCATTCAGCAAAACAAATTAACCGTTGGCAAAGAATTGAAAACCGGATCGCGAGGTTCATGCTGACATAGGAGAAACGAGAAACACATACAGCGCTGTTATAGGAACTCCACTGGCTCTCTGTAAAGTGTGGTTACCAGTTCAGTTTGCGGTGTTCGAATTCCGCCAGTTTGAGAGATTCTTCGACGTGTTTCTGTGCCTCGCTCAGAACCTGTCATTCTTTCTGTTCTTCCACATGAAAAGATGTTAAGATTCCAGGGCCAAAAATGGAGACTACCGGAGAATGCAGTCGGAGCCCGTCAGTGCCATCGTGTACGGAATTCTCTGCCGTCTTGTCCGTGCAGTTGTCATCTCTGCCCGAATTTCAGAACAGCTTTGGGACATGTCTGTTCCGACAAGCATTCCTCTGATGTGTACTGTGCACAAAAAGAAACGCATGTTTTTTTTTTTTTCGCTGAAAATATTAAGGAAAATTTTGACAGAAGCATGCCCCGTATAGCAGGGAACTCTGTCCAGTGTGGATAGTCAGATATAATGAATAGACATAACAGTAGATTGATGTCTTATTTCTTCTGTGGTTGTAATATTTTGAATGCTAAATGACGCATGAAATGACAAAGGCGAGTAGACAACGCGCTGAGTCACTACTGATGCGCATGTTAACGCTCTTCCTCAGTAACTGTTCATTGTGATTTACTGTTAAATGCGTTGTTTGTGTGATTCGTTTCTTTCTTTTCTTCTTCTTCTTCTTTTTTCTTTTTTTCCGCACTGTTTCCTGTGTCTTATAGGTTGTTCG
>JADBJO010005868.1:25000-42500 GCA_016801955.1 Conus betulinus
ACACACACACACACACACACACACACACACACACACACACACACACACACACACACCACAACACACTGACTGACTGACTGACTGACTGACTGAAACCATTTACTGTCAGATTAACATAGTGTTGTACTGACAACAACAACACACACACGCACACACGTGCGCGCGCGCGCGCAGACATATACATGCACACACTTGCCAGCCATATAACCCATTGTGTCAGCCACTCGAACACGAACACACACGCGCGCGTGCACACAGACACACATACACGCGCGCCTGCGCAATCGCGCGTAAGAGCACACACACACACACACACACACACACACACACACACACACACACACACACACACACACACGGACAACCAGCCAGCCATGTAACCCATAGTGTCAGCCAACCAACGAAGCGGATATGGGGTTTAAATGTAGGCTGTGAGCCAACTTGACTCTGCCGTCAAGTAATTCGTGCGCGCGCGCGTGTGTGTATGTGTGTGTGTGTGTGTGTGTGTGTGTGTGTGTGTGTGTGTGTGTGTGTGTGTGTGTGTGTGTGTGTACTGTAATAAATTATAGAGGTATAACACTTTTGAGTTGTGTTGGAAAACTGTTCACACAACAATTTTGAATAACCGTTTGACAAATTTTATCGAGAATAACGACACACTTTCGGAAAATCAAGCTGGTTTTCGACGAAGTCATTCTACAACAGATACTATATTGTTTTAAAAAGCTTAATTGATATTTTCAATAGTCGTAAAAAGCAATTGTTTTGTGTTTTTGTTGATTTCACAAAAGCGTTCGATTCAGTTTGGAGGCAGGGATTACGGCAAAAGCTTATCAAAGAAGGTGTAAATGGAAAGATTTTGCAAGTAATCACGAATATGATATCAGCAGATAAAATCTTGTATATTTATAAATGGAAGTCAGTCTGAATTTTTGGCAGTTTTAGAGGTGTTCATCAAGGTGAAAATCTTTCAAAATCTTGTATATTTATAAATGGAAGTCAATCTGAATATTTGGCAGTTTTAGAGGTGTTAATCAAGGTGAAAAATCTTTTCACCTTTGCTATTTTCTTTGCATTTGAATGATCTTGAACTATATCTCACAGATCGTAACTGTGCTTTCTTAAATATTGATCTTCCTGACTCAGATTTATTATTAAGTTGAATTAGTTTACTTTTACTTTTGTATGCTGATGATATTGTTATTATTGTAGATTCTTTTTGCGGTTTACAGCATGCTCTTGATGTATTAAGCGAGTATTGTAGGACATGAAAGCTTAATGTTAATGCAGCAAAAACAAAGGGTGTGTAGTCTTTAAGGGATGCAATACCCAAAGAAAAAAACTAAAATTCAAAACCCAGTGCATAGAAATAGTACACACTTTCAAATATTAGGTATAATCTTTAGCAGAACAGGAAATTTTTATAAATGTAAGAAGTATTTGCATGACCAAGCGCAATGTGCAATGTTTTCTTTATTAAAGATAGCAAGATATCAAGATTTGCCTATAAACATTTGTACTGGACTTGTACCAGTCAATGGTGCTGCCTGTGCTTTTATATGGCTGTGAAATTTGGGGATATAGTGATTTAAAGCTAATGGAAAGTTGTCAGCTTAAATTTCTTAAGCATCTTTTTCATTTAAATCGTTCTACCAAAAAAGAATTGATATATGGAGAACTAGGAATGTACCCTGTTTCAGTTCAAGTACATGCACGAATGATAAAATTCTGGTCATCCTTACTTTCTCCACAAACAAACAAATATTCATCTAGATTGCATCAGGTATTATATGATTTATACAGAAATCAGGGTTTTACATCCAGGTGGCTGATGTGTATACGGGTTGTCCTAATAGAAACAGGATTCGACTGTGTGTGGGAGACACAAAAGTTTTCGTCTGTTCACAGTCTCTGTAGAAATGTTCGTAATTCATTAGAAGACATTTACAAACGTGCATGGAATGATGCTTTAGAATCTAGTAATAAGTGTTTATTTTACAGAAAAATTTAAAACAGAGTTTCGCCGTGAAAAATATATTAAAATGTTACCTGATGTTTATATATACCCACTGATTCGGTTTCGCTGTGGCAATCATAAACTCATGATAGAAATTGGCAGACGATTTGGAATACCTCACGATGAACGATTCTGTCGGGACTGCGACCAGAATGACCTTGATGATGAATTTCATTTTGTAATGAAATGTAACAAATATAACGACATTAGAAATCAGTTTATACCTAGAAAAATTACGTATACAAAGTCCGTATTTAACTATTGTTGTTTGCTTTGTGGTGATAAGAAAGTGTTGCTAAGCTTAGTGAATTTTTTAAACTTAGTAAAGTTGTGTAACATTACATTCAGTATGTTAATTATAGGGAATTTTTTTTTATTTGATTTGTTTCATTTCTATTTGTTTGATTGTTTTAAGTCCTCCATGCCCCAAAAGGGGTCGCAGGATTAAAATCTTTGAATCTTTGAATCTGTGTGTGTGTGCGTGTGTGTGTGTGTAGTGTGTGTGTGTGTGTGTGTGTGTGTGTGTGTGTGTGTGTGTGTGTGTGTGTGTGTGTGTGTGTGTGTGTGTGTTAGAGAGAGAGGTTTATTTGAAAAGGGTTATGGAATAAGCATGAAGATTTTTCTTTAGAGTCAAGCTCAATTTGGAAAGAAAGAAAGAACAGAGAAAAAAAGAAAAAAAGGGGGGGGGGGGGGGGGGGGGCGTGAAAAAAAAAACAACAACAAACAAACAAAAAAAAACCTTTGTCTTCATAATTATATACTCAAATAAAAACTCGAGTGTGGGTTTGTGAATAAAGACGACAGAGGGGAGAGGGGAAAGAAGCAAGGAAATAGGAAATAGACAAGAGGTAAAAAGAGAGACTGGGACAGAAAACTACTGACAAGGTGAGACAGACAAGGGGAATGACATACAAACAGCAGGCATGAATAGAGCGAGAGCGTGCGTCCCATACGTTTAGATTTTGTGTTTGTATGCCTGTTGTGACGTCAGCCAAGATTACATCTATCTATCTATCTATCTATCTATCTATCTATCTCTGGTTTAGTGTTATGAATCGTTCGTTAATGTTGGCATGGGATTCACCGCTGCATGCTAGGAAAGTAGACTTAAAGGGAACAATCCAAGTCCGTTGATTTTGCATGATAAACTCCCCTGGAATTCAAAAGCCAACAATCGGCACTACACGGCGCAGAATATGGCCAACAGAGAGAGAGAGAGAGAGAGAGAGAGAGAGAGAGAGAGAGAGAGAGAGAGAGAGAGATATTGCTTTTGGCCCAGTCGACCGCAAAGGACTATATCAGGGCTGTCACCACGTTGAAGTCAATTTACAACTCAAAAAAAAAAAAAAAAAAAAAGAAAAGAAAAGAAAAACCCACTCAACATATTTAAATACATTTTCTAAAACCTCACCGGAAATTTCTTTTAAAAAATTTTTTTCTTCCATAAAAACGTTGGATCAGATGGGAAATGCTGATCTCTGGAGTTAGGCCAACATTGTTAAGGCAAACAGGGTAATGCTTTTACAGCCCCCAAATGGTACAAAACAAACAAACAATAAGCGCACTTTGAACAGCAGGTCTTCTGTGGATACCAACACAACAACAAACATGATGACATCGCGGAGAAACCCGTTACCCAAGTACATCACTCTAGGGTCGATTTCAAAGAAGTGTGAATACATCTTGATGGCATCAATTCATGAAAAAGACAGAGAACAGGGTCAGTACAGTGTTGGACTGAAGCATACTATGCGACATGAGCCTGGTTAATAACATGCCTTTATGTGAGTTTAGCACCGAAGAACTGTTCACCAGATTCCTCCAGCTCAGTCAGTGAGATGCCTAGGTCTTTGCTGATGCTGATGCAATCCATTCTGCAGGGTTTTTTTTTTTTTTTCAGTCTTTATCTTGTCGTCCTTTCTCTCGCTCTCCCTAAACCGTTCCCTGGAGTACTGTTTTGGCCAGACCGTTGGAGCTTGTGACATAGCGATACCAACGTTTTGGGGTTTTTTTTTTTTTTTCACTGATGTCAGCAGATCTTCCTATTGTGCAATGATGATTTAGCACACTCGTTCGTTGATGATTATGATCACCATAGTTGTAGTCACATCTCATTGTCATGGCTTTGCAGCTGTGGGAATCAATGTCTCACGTGTTTATGGGGAAAACGAAATTCACCAGTGTACACAGGAGTCTGATCTATTTCATGGAGATAAACTTAAAAGAACAATTACTAACCCGCAAAACGAAAGGGACAAACAAATGCCAATACGAAGAACAGCACGTTTCGACCTCTTTGCTCTTCTTCAGGCAAGACGAGCAACATTCAAGACCATGAAAACGAAAAACGAAGAACGAACGATCACTTATTTCTTCAAGTTGGGAGCAATTTGCTTTCGTTTTGAATGATGCTCTTCGTTTTTCGTTGTCCTGAAAGTTGTTTGTCTTGCCTGAAGAAGAACAAAAGAGAGTCATGTTTTTGTCCTGTAATTTGCCTGTCTCTTTCTCTCCGCCGGGCCGTTTCGATACAGGGGATTTTTCCCTCGGAGTTAACATTGCTTCTGACTCCATTTCCCATATAGTCCTTCGAATGAGACTATAAACCGAGATTCCGTGTGTGAACGCACACATAACATCTTGCACACACACGTCAAATCCCATCACCAACTTTCGGAAGAGAAGGCCAGTTTGGCCGTTGGAATGGACGACACGTTACACATAGCACGCACCTTCCCTAAAGTTGGAGTATGGCTGCCTTAATGGCGGGATAAAAACGGTCATACACACAAAACTCCACTCCCTTTGTTCGGTAGAAGGGATTAATCCTTGCCTGTCTATACATGGGGAGTCCGCAGGAGTATTAGCCTGCGTAGGCAGAAAGAAGAAGAAGAGAAGAAGAAGAAGAGGAAGAATGTCTCTTTCGTTCGGCTGAATAGTGATTTTTCTTTTAGGTTTGTTCCAACGTCTGCCTGCAGTCACCTCACTTGAAAAATGGCGGTTTCATGGACATGCTATATATGACATGCTATTGTCCTTTCCTACAGGTTCAGTCTGGGCAGTGCTGGGGTTGTCTTTTCCCCGCCTGGGTAGTGCTGGGGTTGTCTTTCCCGCCCTTCTGGGTAGTGCTGTGGTTGTCTTTGCCGCCCTCTGGGTAGTGCTGGGGTTGTCTTTTCCCGCCCTTCTGGGTAGTGCTGGGGTTGTCTTTCCCGCCCTTCTGGGTAGTGCTGTGGTTGTCTTTGCCGCCTTCTGGGTAGTGCTGGGGTTGTCTTTCCCGCCCTTCTGGGTAGTGCTGGGGTTGTCTTTCCCGCCCTTCTGGGTAGTGCTGTGGTTGTCTTTGCCGCCTTCTGGGTAGTGCTGGGGTTGTCTTTGCCGCCCTTCTGGGCAGTGCTGGGGTTCTCTTTGCCGCCCTTCTGGGTAGTGCTTTGGTTGTCTTTGCCGCCCTTCTGAGTAGTGCTGGGGTTGTCTTTGCCGCTCTTCTGGGCAGTGCTGTGGTTGTCTTTGCCGCCTTCTGGGTAGTGCTGGGGTTGTCTTTGCCACCCTTCTGGGTAGTGCTGGGGTTGTCTTTGCCGCCCTTCTGGGTAGTGCTGTGGTTGTCTTTGCCGACCTTCTGGGCAGTGCTGGGTTGTCTTTGCCGCCCTTCTGGGCAGTGCTGTGGTTGTCTTTGCCGCCTTCTGGGTAGTGCTGGGGTTGTCTTTCCCGCCCTTCGGGTAGTGCTGGGGTTGTCTTTCCCGCCCTTCTGGGTAGTGCTGTGGTTGTCTTTGCCGCCTTCTGGGTAGTGCTGTGGTTGTCTTTCCCGCCCTTCTGGGTAGTGCTGGGGGTGTCTTTGCCGCCTTCTGGGTAGTGCTGGGGTTGTCTTTGCCGCCCTTCTGGGCAGTGCTGGGGTTCTCTTTGCCGCCCTTCTGGGTAGTGCTTTGGTTGTCTTTGCCGCCCTTCTGAGTAGTGCTGGGGTTGTCTTTGCCGCCCTTCTGGGCAGTGCTGTGGTTGTCTTTGCCGCCTTCTGGGTAGTGCTGGGGTTGTCTTTGCCACCCTTCTGGGCAGTGCTGGGGTTGTCTTTGCCGCCCTTCTGGATAGTGCTGTGGTTGTCTTTGCCGCCCTTCTGGGCAGTGCTGGGGTTGTCTTTGCCACCCTTCTGGGCAGTGCTGTGGTTGTCTTTGCCGCCCTTCTGGATAGTGCTGTGGTTGTCTTTGCCGCCCTTGGGAGGATTTCTGGTTTGGATGCCTTGTCGATGATCATGGATACCAGACATACAGGCCACCCATTCTGATCTTTTAAAAGACGAAGAAGCTCCGTGGTGCATTCCATGTCACGTACCACCCACAGTGAAGTATGCTTTTAGTGGAGTGTTTAGGACGTGCATGATAGTGAGACATAAACATTTTACAGCAGATGCCATGAAAACTTTGTTCAGAAATGTCTCACTTGATGTGATCTCTGAATTTCTGAAAGAAATCTAATCTAATCTAATCTAAATCAATCCCCCATCTAATCTAAGATTTTACGGAGGAAAGGTTTTTAACTAAATTTCCGGTGTGTTTTCAAGAGTTGTATGAATGAGTGTTTTTTTTTTTGTTGTTTGTTTTTTTTCTTTTTTAGTGTGTGTGTGTGTGTGTGTGTGTATGTGTGTGTGTGTGTGTGTGTGTGTGTGTGTGTGTGTACGTGTGTGTGTGTGTGTGTGTGTGTGTGTGTGTGTGTGTGTGTGTGTGACTTATGAGTTGACTTCAACCCGGTGTGACAGCTCTCATATGGCCTTTTGTGGTCGGCTGGGCTGTAAGCAACATTACCATTATCAGGTGAATGAACAGCTTTAGATATGATGGTGGTGTTGTGGCTGGCCTGGTTTCTTCAAGTATCAGTAATGGCCGGGGCGAAATGTCCCCCCCCCCCCAACCCTCTCCCCTACCCCTTTGGCCCCTTGAAATTTTGCAGCCATGTCAGTATCTTTCATCTTATCAGGACTGAATTTGAAACCAATTGTGTTTACTTTCTTTCTTCTTCTTCTTCTTCTTCTTTTTTTTTTTTTAACGTACTTTAAGAGTTCGTCCCGGCAAGCTCAAGGTCGCTGCCAAGATCAGCTCCTAGTAAAAACAAAAAAAAGAAAGAAAGAGAGAGAGAGAGAGAGAGAGAGAGAGAGAGAGAGAGAGAGAGAGAGAGAGAGAGAGAGAGAAAAAAATCATCATGATAGCAGAGACACAGAACTCACTCAGCGATGACCACGTCAATAGGTCCCGTTCAATAATTCCTCTCTCCGTCCGCTAAGCAGTCAGTGAGTTGCCAGCTGCCATTACCTCCCCTGTTCATACAACTTTCATAGCGCCACGTCTTCTTAATTGTGGACAGTTGTAGCAAAACGAGACTGACAGTCACGTGCCGGCGGATCTCCACCAATCAGACTCACGGAGAGAGATGGAGGACGTTTCCAAGCAGAAGAGATGCGGATCGGTTCTTTGCACAGGCATCTGCGAGGCATTCGGACAGAAACTACTCCTGGAGAAATCCGTGGGTCGCACCATGTTCTTTTGCCTGACTCGAACAAAGGAATATATATATATATATATATATATATATATATATATATATATATATATATATATATATATATATTCGGGTGTTGTTCCACTGTTTCGGTTCTGGTGTTTTCGTTTTCGTGAACGTGTTTGTTTTCCACAAGGCATGAAAGGAGCCCTATGCGGCTCTCTCGCTCTCTCTCTCTCTCTCTCTCTCTCTCTCTCTCTCTCTCTCTCTCTCTCTATTTGATAGTGTCCTAAAAAGTTCGAATGTCTGCCGCCGCACACATTTTCTTTGTTTTCTTTCTTTTTTTTTTCCTTTTTTCGTTTTTTTTTTTTTTTAGTTTTTTTTTTTTGTTTTGTTTGTTTTTTTTTTTTTTTTTTTTTTAGTTGAAATGTTCCTATACTAATAGCCGGTTTAAACACAATAGTGTTTACTCTCTAGATACCAAACTCTCTCTCTCTCTCTCTCTCTCTCTCTCTCTCTCTCTCTCTCTCTCTCTCTCTCTCTCTCTCTCTCTCTCTCCCTTCATGTTTTGCAGTGTCTTAAAAAGTTTGTATATAGCCGCCGCTGCCCGTTTTCTTTCCTTCTTTTTGTTTGATTTTTCTTTCCGTTTTTAATCTTCCTTAACAAATTGCCGGTTTGCATACAAAAGCGTATGCTCTCTAGATACCAAAACTAATGCACACACGCTCTCTCTCTCTCTCTCTCTCTCTCTCTCTCTCTCTCTCTCTCTCCTCTCTCTCTCTCTCTCTCTCTCTCTCTCTCTCCGTATTTTGTAATGCCTTCAGAGTGTCCGTTACCGCGGTCTTTTTTTTTTTTTTTTTTTTTTTTTTTCCCCAATTCCTGGTATCACCGCAAGTTCGTGTTGTAATTACCGCGTGCTCTTAAGATACCACACAAGCTACATTGTTATACTCTGAACTGTGTTTCTTCTGAAGAGAAAGCCTACAGCAGAGTGCAACAGGACCTGCAGTGTTAGGCATCGATCTCCGACAGTGTCAGTGGATTTTTTGACATTGCTGTGCTGCACACTGTCCTGGTGAGAGTTGACAGTTGATGGACTACAACTGGCGTGATGGAAGATATTGTTACCACTGGAGGCCGAAGATACTACTACCTACATTGTTGCTGAAAGTGAGGTCACAGTATCTTAAAAAAAAAAAAAAAAGACGAGAGAGAGAGAGAGAGAGAGAGAGAGAGAGAGAGAGAGAGAGAGAGAGAGAGCAACCTAGAAAAATGTCCTTACCTAGTAAAGCTCTGGTTCGTTTTGCTGTTCAGATTCTAAAATGATCAAAGATGAAGCAGCTAGCAAAAACAGAAACGCAAATTTTGTTTTCGTTTCATTGTAGTCCATGTTTCCGAAGAACAAGAGAAAATAATTTGCATTACGAATATTTTGTAGTCCATTGATGGCTCCATGGCTTATTTTTTTTTTTTTTAACAGTGCATTAGCGCATAACTGCCCCTGAAAAGCACAGTATCTTATCACTGAGTCTGAACGAAAAATCACCTTTGCTCTGTTCTGTTCTTTTGTTCCTTCCTTCCTTCTTCCTTGTCTTTCTTTCTTTCTTCTTTTTCTGTTCTGTTCTGTTCTTCCTTCCTTCCTTCCTTCCCTCCTTCCTTCCTTTCCTTTCCTTCCTTCCTTCTTTTCTTCCTTCCTTCTTCCTCTTTCTTTCTTCTTTCTTTTCTTTTCCTCTTTTTTTTCTTTCTTTCTTTTCTTTCTTTCTTTTCTTCCTTTCTTTTTTTGCTTTCTTTTTTCTTTCTTTTCTTTCTTTCTTTCTTTTTTCCTTACTTTCTTTCTTTTCTTTTTTTCTTTTTTTTTTTTTTTTTTCTTTCTTTTCTTTCTTTTCTTTTTCTTTCTTTCTTTTTCTTTTCCTTTTTCTTTCTTTCTTTGCTTTTCTTTCTTTTCTTTCTTTTCTTTCTTTCTTTTTTCTTTCTTTCTTTCTTTATTTCTTTCTTCTTCCTTTCCTTTCTTTTTTTAAAATCTATCCAGATATTGACAACAGTTTTTGCACCAGCTTCTTGCTTTCGAGGCATGTCCGCATGGGCGTGGTCTTAAAGTTCAGAAGATCCTTCTGGTTCATCTGCAGACTTCCCTGGGGACTACCCTCCAAACCTGCCTGTGTGGTCGTCAGTGAACTCTGAATGATGTTCATTCCTGCCTCTACACAACGCACTGCTGATAGCTTTTGCACCGCTAGCTTTTTTGGAGAGAGAGTTCCAATGGTTGGATCTAAATCTCCAGTGAGCACTGGACGATCCTGTCGGCTGCCATGAGTTCAGGGCCTGCAAGTCACGCAAGTCAGCGTTTCTGACCTGGATCCGTCGACTGGGGAGCAAGATTCCGTCGCCTCTTACCACTGAAGGTATTTTTCCACGTTTTCTTTTTTCTTTTCTTTCTTTCTTTCTTTCTTTCTTTCTGTAACATTAGCTCATTCATCACCACCTCATCATCATCAGCATCATCATCATCATCATCATCATCATCATCTTGTTTGTTGTTGTTGTTGTTTGCTCTTCTTCTTCTTCTTTCGTTCTTCTTCTTCTTCTTCTGCTTCTTCTTCTTCCTTCTCTTCTTCTTTTTCGTCGTCGTCCGTCGTCGTCGTCGTCGTCGTCGTTCATCCATTCATTCATTCATCAGCATCATCATCATCATCATCATCATCATCATCATCATCATCATCTTCTTCATCCTTCTCTTCTTATCTCTTCTTCTTCTTCTTCTTCGTTATTTCGTCGTCGTCGTCGTTGTTAGCTGTCTTCTTCCTTCTTCCTTCTCCTCCTCCTCCTCCTCCTCCTCCTCCTTCCTCCGGTTCCTCCTTCGTCTTCTTCTTTTCTTCTTCTTCTTCTTTTTTTTTTTGTTGTTGTCATAAATCGAATCCACGCCGCTCGGAAAACAAGTGCATTCATTCATTCCCAGAAATCTTCCCAGCTCATCGTCCTCTCCTCCCTCATCTTCTCTTTCTCTCTTCTTCTTCTCGATCTCGTCCTTCCCTTCTCCCTCTCTCTCTCCTCCTCCTCTCTCTCTCTCTCTCTCTCCCTCTCTCTCCTCCTCTCTCCCTCCCTCCTCTCCTCCCTCCTCCCTCCTCCTCTTCTTTCTCTCTCTCTCTCTCTCTCCTCTGTTTTTGTTGTTCTTCACAATCTTCCCTCCTTCCCCCTCCCCGTCTGCGCCCTCCAATATTTCCCAGTTCCCCTCCTCTTCTCCTCTTCTTCCTTCTCCTCTCTCCTCCATCCCTTCTCTGCCCTTGTCCCTGCCCTGCCCTCTCCATAAATTCCCTAACCCCCCCCCCACCCACCCCCGCATCCCCCCTGGTCCCTGCCCTGCCGCCACTCCATATTAACTTCCGCTAATCCCCCAAAACCCCACCTCCCGTCCCTGCCTCGTTCCCTCCTCTCCTCCTGCCTTCTCCTCTCCTCCCTCTGCCTCTCCGGCCTGCCTCTCCTGCCTCTCCTCCTGGCTCCTGCTCCATCCACCGGCCCCGCCCCCCGCCAACTTCTCCACCCCGCCCCCCCAACTCCAACCCCGAAACGAAACGGTATCCCATCTACATAAAACTCTGCACTTAGCTGCATCCGCTACTGCTTGGAGTTAACAAAAATGACTAATAATGAATTACCACGAAAAGCCTATGATCTGTCATTATTATGATACTCACTCAGGGCGTAAAACTGACTAAGTAAAAAATGTCGGGTATATATTTTCTGTGAGCTAGGATTAGACTGTGCGTAAGAGAGTATATCAAAAAGCGGAAGAAAAGTTATATTTGTACCAACCCTTCAACAACGACTGACCACTAGTAGTTAGCAACATGGGAATGTCATATTCAATCTAGTAATAAATTTGAATGGTAGTTTCCTCGCATTTAATAGAAATGTACGTCCTCTCCGGAATATGGGTACGCATCTAGGATTTAAACTTAATGTAACTTGGGATCTCCCAAGCCAGGAAGGTGTAAGCTTACCGTTCTTAAAATGTATGTGAAAATAGATTGAATTTATTGAAGAAGATGAAGTTCAGTTCGTTTTCGATATTAATTAATGCCACCAAAACATGTGAAAATTAAACTCTCATTGTGAGCTTTCTATTGTATTCGTTCGTGTGTGTGTGTGTGTGTGTTTGTGTGTGTGTGGGTGTTTGTGGTGTGTGCGTGTGTGTGTGTGTGTGTGGGTGTGTGTTTGGTGTTGTGTGTGTGTGTGTGTGTTGTGTGTGTTGTGTGAACGGTGAATGTGTGTTGTAGTGTGTGTGTGTGTGTGTGTGTGTGTGTGTGTGGGTGTGTGTGTGTGTGTATGTGTGTGTGTGTGTTTGTGTGTGGTGTGTAGAGATCTATTCATTAGGAAGGTGTATCTCATGTGTTGCGGGATGAAGTGTATGAACCTCTTCCGTTCGTCTTCGTGATATTGCTTTATTAGGATTTCAGATAGGTAATTGTATCCATTTTTTTTTTTTTTTTTTGGATTTTGTTTCGGTGTTGTTACTTTGACTCGTGATATGCATTTTTTTGCTTTTATTGTTATTTTTATTTTATTTTTTCTGTTGTTGTAAATGATGTCGCCTCGCCTTCGCCGGGCGCCCGTCGCCCCTTTCTATGAGGGCTATGATTACCTTAACTGAACACCCACACACCACGGGCCACACACAAAACACACACAACACACACACACACACACCACACCACACACACACACAGTAACAACACACGCATCCACTCCACTCTTGCCTATCCTTCCCTTTTATAATTGTTTCCTTGGACATTCCGGGGCCCGTTGCCAGTTGGCTTTTCACTCATCTATGTACAAAAGGGGTCTACGTCATACTGCCAGTTTCGGTTCTTCTCTCCCTCTCTCTCTCCTCCTCTCTCCGCTTCTCTCTCTCTCACTCCCCGCCCTCTCTCTCCCGGTCTCACCTCCTCCCTCGTCTCGTCTCTCTCCTCACTTCCTCTCTCCTCTCGATCCTTTTCTCTCTCTCTCTCTCTTAACATCGCTCTCCTTGTTTTTTTTTTTTACCCACCTAAATGAGCAAGTGGTTATGTAATTGATGTGGTCTTAGCATTTTATTTTTTGGCAAGAACAAGCATGTGTGTGTGTGTGTGTGTGTGTGTGTGTGTGTGTGTGTGTTGTGTTGTGTGTGTGTGTGTGTGTGTGTGTGTGTGGTGATGAAACCTGGCGTAATGCTAATTGTTGTTGAAAACCTTTCCAATATCCAATGAGGGATGTCACTGAATCGTAAAACGATCTGCGATTAACATTTCCAGCAATTAAATCAATATTACCAAACGATCACTAACAATTATTGCTTTGTACACCGATAAAAATCACGTTAAATGATGTGCATAAAAACGGTTACAGATAGGCTATAAAGTTACATAATAACATGATCAGACCATTTAATGCCATTTCTATCAAGCAGAAGGGGGAAACATTAATACATACACTATTAATACAGAACACGTACACTACTAATATATAACATATACACTACTAATACAGAACTAAACCTGACAATTTACACACACAGTAAAACGTCATGCATGTTAGTACAAATGTTACGTCATGCTGTACAAATATTACGTCATGCTGACGATGCACGTTTTGAATACGTAAGCAGACTGTCAGTGTAAATAACAGAAGAATAAAGAGTTGAGACCAAACAGTCCGATAGTAATAGATCTTTGGGATGAACCTTTCACCTGGAGAGGTCCACATGTGGTCATTGCATCACTGGCAAAGAGAACAGTAGTGACCGGGGTCATGACATTTCACACACATTGCTGTTGTTGAGGCTGAAGCAGAAGACGTGAGGGAGAATGGGGGTGGGGCTGGAGGCGAGTGTGGGCGTCCTACGGTCACAGCAGAGCCATATCCTCACAGGAGTTCCAAACAGAGCACTTTGCGTTGATTTTTCGGCACTTTCGTCAGTTGATTATAAACATGTGTATTATGATTAGTGCACTGAATAAGGAATCCCTCTACGAAGAAAGGATATTCAGGAAGAAAATGACATTTTTTTTTTTTGTAATTTAACACAGCAATGCACCCTTCATTTACCAATGACTTAATGCACTCCTTACTATCGTCTGCTTTTCACCCGCAGTAAGAACTTGGTCCGCGCCTCAGTCCGCACCACAGACACATAAAGTCGATGGTCCGCACCATCACTGGTTGAGTCGATTATCGCCAGATAAGGGCTGAGCCTTTGTTGTTGTTGTTTTTCTGTGCTGCTGTTCACGGTTTGCCAGTGGAAGAGAACAGAAAGGAGACTTTTTAAACTAAGTACACTAAAGTCGTCTTTTAGACTCATACATAGTAATAGATTGATTTCTGTGATGAAGGTTATTTCCAGTTGTGATTCATTTACTGACTCTGTGATGGACGACATGCACGATGTGCCCGGCAGTGGGAGAGAAGTAGGCTACACCCACCAGGGAGTGTGTATTGCTGTTAGCTTACAGCCAGCTGTGAGCGTAAGGCGCCATCATTGTAAAACAGAGGTTCTGCAATGCTTTCGTCAACTCTTTTGAAATGTTTCTTTCGAGAAATTTCTCCATATGCTTCAAATGTATGCTTCCAGAACAATACATTGGCAGTGGCTGTGAAATATTTCCCCCATATGTACCTATTTTTTTCTATGACAGGGAATACAGGAAGACGGCATTTTCTACTTCAGTCCTTTTCGGTTATTCATCTATTTCTCTTAAATGAATTAGATCCTTAGAATGGAATTATCATATTTTCAAATAATGGTTAAAATCTTGTTTTTAGATAGAGCTATTCCATTGCCACTTAACTACTGTAGCGCAAGATTGAAGACTGAGAGAAACATCATGAAGTATACAAACAGATCTCACTGACCATCAGGTTTGTGCACCAGTCAAATAATTCTGTTGGTCCTCATCCTGGTGACTATTTGATCAATGATTGATATCCTGACAAACTCTGTGCTGATATAGTGATGTAATTCATGATCTTAGTCACTGTGTGTCTATGTTTGATGTCCAGATACAGACTGTCTTTGGAGGACAGTGAGGCTGATGTAGGTCATTGTCCTCATGATTGTCTCCTCCATGCTTGCTGTCCTTACAAAGTTTGTGTTGGGAGTTAAGTGATGAGGTTCTCAACTCTTAAAACCCTTTGAAGAGCCATAACCTTCATCATCATCATCATCATCATCATCATCATCATCATCATCATCATCATCACCATCACCATCATCATCATCATCATCATCATGTCATCCTCATTCTCTCATCATCATCATCATCACCGTCGTCGTCGTCGACGTTGTCGTCGCCGTCGTTTTCATCATCATCATTAGTATCATCGTCATTGTTATCATCATTGTCGCCCATACTAATCAGTCTCTCTTTTTCAGTTCTAGGAACCGCCTTAATGGTCGTCATCCTTGTTGTTGTCTTCATAATCAGAGTAGTTACAAGTCACAATCACCAAGATCCTCTGGTCAACACTCCTGTGACCTTCCATCATCATCATCATCATCATCATCATCATCATCATCATCATCATCATCATCACCACCACATCATCATCATCATCATCATCATCATCATCATCATCATCACCACCACCACCACCACCACCACCACCACCACCATCATCATCATCATCATCATCATCATCATCCATCACCATCACCACCACCACCACCATCATCATCATCATCATCATCATCATCATCATTCCAGATCACCTTCCATATTTGAAAGTCTGTAGTCGAACCGTTTAGGATCTTTTTTTTTTTTAAATTTCTTTTTCTCAATTCAGTGTCACCATGATCATCATCGACGTCATCGATGATCATCAACACCAGCACTTGCCATTCTCTTCCACTAAAAAACCCTTCAATCAAGCATCCTCTCCTTCATCGTTGTGATCAGCAGCAGCTTCATATCGTCATCATCATCATCATCATCAGCAGCAGCAGCAGCAGCAGCAGCACAGTAGCAACAACAACAGCATAGCCACGTACATCAGCAGCGCTTATGATTTTCCCTACTTCAATCAATCAAACGTTTCCGTCGACACGCCATGACCTTCGGTCGCCTTTGCCTGCCCTGTCCCCGTCCCCCTCCCTCCCCCCCCCCCCCCTCCCTCACCCCGTCCCCATCCCTCACCCCGCTCCATCTGAAAATAGGCACAGATCGATCCTCTCCCCGCTTCCTCCCTCCACTCCCTCTCCACCGCCATCATCACCACCACCACCGGCAGCAGCAGCAGCACCACCACCACCCAATCATTCCCCACGAATCGCGGCACGTCTCCGGCGTCGATCGAAGCAGCTGCCACCGCCGTAGAGCCCTAGCCGCCTCACCACCGACCGACAGACCGACAGACAGGCAGACAGACAGGCAGACAGGCAGACAGGCAAGCCGGCCCGGGGCGCCGTCCTGTGCCACAAACGGCGTGCCTGGTGCTCGGCGTAAACAACAGTTGACCCGCCATTCTCCCTCACCGTGTGCTCGTCAGCCGTTGGGAGGAGGCTGATCCTCAATACTGTCCACTCCGGGCTATGAAGTGATGCACGTCGCGTGGTGGTGGTGGTGGTGGTGGTTGTTTATTATCACACGGATGGTTTCTACGCTAGCGTGACAACAACCAACCTGTGTGGCGGCGTCGTCATTGGTGTGTTTGTGGAGGTGTTGTGAAGCCTTCTGCTGACGTGGTCACAAAGCCCCGCTACAGGGTCAGGACCTCGTCACACACACACACACAAACAAAGGAAAGTTGTTGGCAGGTTCTGGTGCGTCAGCTGGGTAGAAAAGTTTACAGTTGAAAAGTGTGTGAGTGGGGTAGCAGGAGGGAGAGGAGGGGGAGGGAGGAGAGGGAGGAAGAGTGTCCAACGTCTGTCTGCGAGACTTCCAGCACCTAATCAAGGCCATGGTGAACCTTGCGGAGTGGCAGAGGGTCCAGATGCTCGATCCCATGACACACCATCTACAACTGGTGAGTGTGGGAGGTGGAAGCTGGGTAGGGTGTGGGGTGGGGGCTGGGTAGAGTGTGGGGAAGCGAATTCCTTTGGATCACAATATGGCGACCGTCGCGCCTCGGAGCGGTTGAGTTCTTGTCCAAAAAAAAAAAAATGTCATCATCCATGGGGCACCTTGGATGTACAAAGGCTTCAGCCAGTTCGCCTAGTGAAAATAGTTCACAAGTCCTCTGCCGAGATGAAGCGTCCGCTCCCTCCCCCTCCCTCCTCTCCCTACCACCCCTCCTCCCTCTCCCATTGTCCCGAATTGTGCATCTGTCCTCTGTCAACTTCGATTGGGGATTGTGTGTCATCGCATTATGTGGGTCACCTGTCCCTCCCTGTGGGTAATAATTATATTCATGCCGAACGTCAACGCCGATCGCATCTGAAGTGATGTGGCCTATGGGTAGAAAACGCATCAGGAGATCTTTCTTGGTGTTAGAATGGCTAAAAGCTGTGTAGTGTATGTTAAGGTAAATACTTTATCGTTATCTTTGGAACCTCAGATCATTTGCACACCAAGTCCTACAATAGTTCTAATGTGACTTTTATGTAAAACTGAATAGCACAAAGGATGTCCTTTGTGTATGTTAAGATATCCTCTTTATTGTTTTTGTGATTTTTTTTATTTACTGAACGTGCAACCATTATGCGTTATGCATTGTTCTATATATGTTGTCTACGTGTGTGCGTGTAATCTAAGTGTGTGCATAAGTACGCGCGCGCGTATGTATCTGTATGTGTGTGTGTCTGTCTGTGTATGCGCATTTAGTTTGCTCGCACTATTCAGACTGTGTGGGGGCTCTGTAGAGGATGATTTGTGTTTACATCAGTGCATTGTATTGTGGTATCGTTGTACTTTGCTATATGGCAGAGCAAAAGAGAGAGAGAGAGAGAGAGAGAGAGAGAGAGAGAGAGAGAGAGAGAGAGAGAGAGAGAGAGAGAGATTTTATTGTGCACCAAACATAGGCCTTTATACAAAGCCTAGGGGG